>SJYT01035321.1:0-12546 GCA_006410635.1 Cephalophus harveyi | reverse complement strand
TCTTCACTTTCTGCCATAAGGGTGGTGTCATCTGCATATCTGAGGTGACTGATATATCTCCCGGCAATCTTGATTCCAGCTTGTGTTTCTTCCAGTCCAGGTTTCTCATGATGTACTCTGCATAGAAGTTAAATAAGCAGGGTGACAGTATACAGCCTTGACGTACTCCTTTTCCTATTTGGAACCAGTCTGCTGTTCCATGTCCAGTTGTAACTGTTGCTTCCTGACCTGCATACAGGTTTCTCAAGAGGCAGGTCAGGTGGTCTGGTATTCCCATCTCTTGAAGAATTTTCCACAGTTTATTGTGATCCACACAGTCAAAGGCTTTGGCATAGTCAATAAAGCAGAAATAGATGTTTTTCTGGAACTCTCTTGCTTTTTCCATGACCCAGTGGATGTTGGCAATTTGATCTCTGGTTCCTTTGCCTTTTCTAAAACCAGCTTGAACATCTGGAAGTTCACGGTTCACGTATTGTTGAAGTCTGGTTTGGAGAATTTTGAGCATTACTTTACTAGCGTGTGAGATGAGTGCAATTGTGCGGTAGTTGGAGCATTCTTTGGCATTGCCTTTCTTTGGGATTGGAATGAAAACCGACCTTTTCCAGTCCTCTGGCCACTGCTGAGTTTTCCAAATTTGCTGGCAGATTGAGTGCAGCACTTTCACAGCATCATCTCTCTGCTGGAATTCCATTTGAAATAGCTCCACTGGAATTCCATCACCTCCACTAGCTTTGTTCGTAGTGATGCTTTCTAAGGCTCACTTGACTTCACATTCCAGGATGTCTGGCTCTAGATGAGTGATCACACCATCGTGACTGGTTTCAAACCTTGGCTCTGCCACTGATTAACTTTATGACCCAGGGCTATGCACATAATCTCTTGTTAACTCAGATTTTTTATGTGTAAAATGAGATAATAGTGTTGCCTTTCCCATAGGGTTCAAGGAGTGCCAGGCAGAAGTGGTTACTATGTGAGTGTTCACACTTCTTATTTTTGCATGATGAATAGACAGTCTGTGCAAACATTTGATCATGCACACTTACCTGGTCAACTCATTTGTCATCTGCTCTCCAGGGGGCCACCATATTGCACAACATAGAATACAGTGTGAATGACACCCCGCTCAGGTCCAATGTTGTGTTCTCTGAGAATAATGTCTTCTGGTCTATTGCAATTTGGAGGCCTTGATCCATCTGTTTCCATTTTATACCTGTCAATATAGACTGTCAGCTTGTTGCAGAACTTCTAAACTGCACTAAGAGGATGAATTTTTTCAATCCAGAAAAGGAGAGAAAAAAAATCCTTCTCTTGTAGAAGAAAACAAACAAACAAACATTTCTATAAAGATGTGACCAAATTGGACTAAGCAGTGTAGTCAGTTTGCTACTCTGTGGTTCATCTAAAATAGGCAAATTATTCTGGGTAGACCTCACAGTACTATGTGTGTTGCCAGGTGATGAAAAAGGCAATGCTCTCAGGGAACTGGTATACCAGATATTTTAGCTCTATTTTCTTGGTAATGTTTACAGTGGATGTTGCCCAATAGATGTCAGTTTCAAAAATGTGTCTTTTATAAGACAAGGAGGGGACAGATATTCTGTTTCTTGGACTTTTGGCTGGTAGCTTTGAATATGTGATCCAGAGTATAAAGTAACTCACTGTATTAGCGTTTCAGAGCTCAACCTTGGACATCAATACCCAAGAGATATTGATACTCAGTTACACTGAATTTTAAGATATGGGGATTTGTGTTTATTTTTGTTTCAAAACAATAACCACCCGCTGCTTTGCCAGAGTTTTGTTTCTTCCAGTCAAAATAATATAACTCTTAAAAATTCATTTTCTGTACTTCTGAGAAGCAGTCTTAGGAGATACTGTTCTCTTCTATTTCTTTAGTTTTTGTTTGTTCCCCTAGTTGATTAAACCCCAAGGGTAAAGGAATTTAATTCAATCATCATAAATGTAGCATGAGACCCATTTAGGAATTTTCTAGTCTGTAATCCAATCCAATCATCATCCTTTTCTGGCCAAAAAAGAGACTGTTTCTGCAGAGAAGGCATCTGAAGTTCCTTTTTTCTAACTTCACATTGATAACTATCACTTGTAAAAATAAACTGTGTTCAAAAGATGAAGTGCTTCTTCTTATCTCCTCAAACAATTGTGAAATTACTATGTGCAAATGTTTATAAAGACTTTAATTAGCACTTTAGGATTTCACATAGAGATCTGTAAATAAACAGAGGACTGAAATTTGAAAAGTACTTTTGAAATCCTTACTGTATACAATACTTTTAATTAAGGCCTAACACCTCATCCTGACTCTATTATTTCTAGGAACTTCTGTAACCCTTTACCCTAGTTTCAGCTATTCCTTTCTTTCTAAGATCTTCTTACTTTCCACTTTTATGACTGTCTTATTTTTATCACCTTACTACTTTACCATGGACTTCTCCCTGAGACTCTGAATTTTCAACTTATATTTGAATACATTGTTATCATCCATTTCAATAACACCTTTATATACCTGATGCCCTTGGCTTTCTTCCATATTTTTAATTTTTTATGTATTTAATTAGATTTAATTTTGGCCTACAACCTAATTTTTTATATTCTTCTCTCTTGGGTTGGCTTTCCTGGTGGCTCAGTAGTAAAGAATCTGCCTGACAATGCAGGGGATGCAGGTTCACTCCCTGGGTCAGGAAGATCCCCTGGAGAAGGAAAGGGCAACCCACTCCAGTATTCTGGCCTGAGAAATCTCATGGACAGAGGAGCCTGGTGTGCTACTGTCCATGGGGTTGCAAAGATTTGGAAATGACTTAGCCACTAAACAACAGACAGCAACTCTTGGATTGCTGGAGAAAGTCATGTTGATGTAGGTGCTTAAAAATTTAAAGAAAATAACCTTTGCTGGAGCTCTCCCAGCAAATTCTGCTAATCAACTGTCATGATGCAGAGCCAGGGTCTTCATAGCTGGCAGTCCCTAAATGTTTTGCTGTCTTCAGATCAGGAAACCAATCCATGTCCTCTTTTATTTTCACCAAGCTGAAAACTTTTATTTACACCATCTAAACAAAGTCAACCTTATTTCCAGCTTGTATTCCTTCAGATCAGGTATTTCCCCCCTTGCATTTTCTTTGTATTTTCACCTGTCATCTTAATCTTAATATTTATAAAGTCTTAACAATGGAGAAAGAAGATTCATTTTTCTTCTCAAAGCCAGTGGCTTATACCATGCTCACAATGCATCCCTTTTGTAGAACTTACTCGGTTAATTATTTCCAGTTATTTCACATCTCCAAGAACTTTGTTTCCAATTTCTTTTTTTTTTTCCAATTAACATTTTTGTGTCTTCTTTAAATTGCTGCTATGTTTCCTTTTCAGTAGCATTCTATGCCCACTAGCTCCTTTTTTAATCAATTGATGATTCCATAAACACAGTTTGATGTCTAACATTCCATTGAGAGAAATACTCTCCTGAAGGCACAATTTCCTAATTGCAATGAATTATCTTATATTTAAAATAAATCACATACATTTACATGTTTATTTTCCATCTTCTCAAACCAGAATATAGACCCTTTTAGGATGAATAATTTATCTGTCTGGTTCCTCCAACATATCTTCTCTGGTGCACAGCTGACCCTCCATAACTATTCAGTGAGTGAAAAGGTAATCACCTCATCCAAGGGTCCCTTCTCAAACCAACTTAATTTTCAGAGACTTCTGATAATAATTCTGATCAATATTAATTGAGACAACTTAATTTGATTGAGGCAACTTATCCTTTAGGGATTATCTTCCTCATCTTTCATTTCAACCAAGATATCCACTTGGCCCCCAATTTCTAATTCTGCAAACTCTCCTATGTATTTCTTTTCTCATCCACTCTCATCTCAGCATTCTGAACTGGAAAAATTTCAGTAGCATATCCTAGCTTCCTTCCGTGCCTCTTGTTCAATCCATTCTGCCCTGAGCCACCAGTGTAATCTTTATCTGAAACAAAGTTCTGGCCACACAACTCTTAGCACTTTGTGACTTACACACTAGAATCATAGGAGATCCATGACTTGGCTCTAATTGGTCTTCATTGTCTTATCTCTGAAAAATTTCTTACATGAAATTTATGTCCCTTTGCATGTTAGAGCTTGACCATAACGAAGGCTGAGCACCGAAGAACTGATGCTTTTGAATTGTGGCGTTGAAGAAGACTCTTGAGAATCTCTTGGACAGCAAGGGGATCTAACCAGTCAATCCTAAAGGAAATCAATCCTGAATATTCATTGGAAGGACTGGTGCTGAAGCTGAAGCTCCAATGCTTTGGCCACCTGATTTGAACAGCTGACTCACTGGAAAAGACCCTGATGTTGGGAAAGACTGATGGCAGGAGGAGAAGGGGGCAACAGAGGTTGAAATGGATGGATGGCATCAGTGACTCAATGGACATGAGTTTGAACAAACTCTGGGAGACAGTGATGGACAGGGAAGTCTGGAGTGCTGCAGTCCATAGCATCACAGAGTCAGGCATAACTTAGTGACTGAACAACAGAACATTTTTCAAGTATACTCCATGGGTTTTTATAAATATAAATAAAAATAAATGTCTTCTTAATTCAGTTCTCCTGAAATTTCTGCTTCCATAAGCTATCTAGCTCATGCGTTAGAATTTAATTCACATGCTACCCTCTTTCCATAAGCTCTGTCAAGAGCTCCCCAAATAGAAATAACCTCTTCCACCTCTAAATCCTCATAACATTTTGCACTTGTTTCATGGTGCAACTCATATTATGTATCTATTAAACATATTTATATGTATTTTTCTCTTGTTTACAAAACTATACATTGAGTACAGGCATGTTGTTTCTGTATATTTTTATTTCATTAGTACTTAGCACAGCATCCTTTCCTTCCAACTTTACTGAAGTATAATTACAAACAATGAAATTCATTTTAAGTGGAGTTTGATAATTTTGGCAGTTACTGGGTTGGCCAAAAGGTTTGTTCAGATTTTTCCTTAAGATCTTATGAAAAATCAGGATAAACCTTTAGCCCAACTCAATATATACAGTTATCATGCCATAAGCAAGAAACAGAATATTACTAATACTATAAAAACTTCATCATGCATCTTTGAAACCTGTTCTCCTTTAATCGGTAGCCTTAGGTGATTACAGATATTTCTGGAACTATAGTTTGCTTTTTTTGAATTTATATGAAATTGCTTTTGTGCTTGATTGCTTTCATTTTTTGCATAGCTTTCCCCCCATGATGTTTCATATTTTAGTTGATTTCATGTATTAATAGTCCATTGTATTGCTGAGTATGAATAGACCACCATGTTTATACATTCAGAAGCTGGTGAAAATATATATTTTTTCAGCTTTTGGGTATTACAGATAAAGCTGCTATGAACATTTATGCACAAGCTTTGTTATGAACATGTGCATTCATTTCTGTTAGCTAAATCGTATTGTAGATCTATAGCTAGCATTTAAAGAAACTTTAAGAACATTTTCAGAAGTTGTGGAGCAGGCTTAATAGAGTCTGGGGGTCTAGAGGCAAAATGGATGTGCCATTTAACTTCTATAATGAGAAGGCATGAGGAGGGGCAGGAAGCTGAAGGTAGTCAGTCCAGTAAGTCATAATTCCTTGCTCAGTTCTTGGACCTGAGCCAATTTTCAGATCTGGAGCCACTGACTAAAGGGTGGCCTCATTCCTAAGAGAAAGGTCACAGCAACTCCCTGGCAATTGCATATTGTAATGATTTCACTGTGCCTCCCCAGAAAAACCTGTATCATTTACTCAGATGACTACACACTCAGGAGAGGGAAATGCTCAGATACTTCAAGGACTATTGGACACAAGTAAGTTGAATTTGACGCTTGGAGAACCAAAGCATCATGATGGCTCCCCTGCTAGAATGCTGGTTTATGAAGGTTAGATAATAAACGGAGTTCTAAAATCTACTTTCTAATGGGTCCATTGGTTCTACTGGTCTACTCTGTGGTCATTTCCCAAATGTATAGTAGGATGGACATATTTATAGTTGGGATAATTCTTTCATCAAGTATTTGGCCTATTTGGCAGGAGATCATATACTGAGGACAGCCTAATAGGAACCTCTGAAACTTCCCTGGCTACCATATTCTGGGGTAAGCGTAGAGTGAGCACAGCAGAGATAGTGGGGTGGTGCTCCCTTGTCATTTCCTTATCTCCTTTTGATTTGTCAGTCTGGCCTTTTCAGATACTGATGGACCTGGAGAATAACTTTAGATCACTGCAAGCTCATACATTGTGGCCAGATGTTTCATTTGTTGCTAAAAGAGATATAGAAAGCCTCAGTTAAATGACACTGGGCCATTAATTTGGTAAATGTGTTTTTTTTGTTTTGTTTTGTTTTGTTTTTTCTGTATTCTAATCAGAGAAGACAGAGAAGGTGATGGCTGCTGCTGCTGCTGCTAAGTCGCTTCAGTCGTGTCCGACTCTGTGCGACCCCATAGACAGGAGACTGGAGAATAACTTTAGATCACTGCAAGCTCATACATATAGTAGCCCTGTTTGCAGCCATTGTGCCAGATGTTTCATTTGTTGCTAAAAGAGATATAGAAAGCCTCAGTTAAATGACACTGGGCCATTAATTTGGTGAATATGTTTTTTGTTTTGTTTTGTTTTGTTTTGTTTTTTTTCTGTATTCTAATCAGAGAAGACAGAGAAGGTGATGGCACCCTACTCCAATTCTCTTGCCTGGAAAATCCCATGGATGAAGGAGCCTGGTGGGCTGCAGTCCATGGGGTCACTACGAGTCGGACAAGACTGAGTGACTTCACTTTCACTTTTCACTTTCATGCATTGGAGAAGGAAACGGCACCCCACTCCAGTATTCTTGCCTGGAGAATCCCAGGGATGGGGGAGCCTGGTGGACTGCTGTCTATGGGGTTGCACAGAGTTGGACATGACTGAAGCGACTTAGCAGCAGCAGCAATCAGAGAAGAAGATCAGAAATAGTTCATATTTTTATGGAATGGACAATTATTTATGAATATGTTTGCCCTACCTAGGGCTTTGCTAACTCATATTCCTTCTTTCATAATCAGGTATGAAGGGATCAGGAGCCCACAGAACATCATACGCATCCATCTCACCAACGATATTATGTTGATTGGGCAGGATGAACAAGAATGGGCTAATATGCTACAGGCTCAGGATCCTACATCAGGATCCATTCTTTCTCCTTTTCTCTTGGCCTCAGTAAAAGTCTTTTGTTTAATACTAATTCGTTTATTTGCCTACTCAAAAATCTTGTGCTATTAATTATACTTTCTTTGTCTTGTATATCTTAATATCCTCTCAAATAGCTCTTTCTTATCAATTTTTGATGTTCTGCATTGAAACAAATTCTGACAACCCTTCCTTTATCCCAAATTTCCATCTATACTTGTTTCTATTCCTTTATCTTATCCCACATTATAATTAAATTTTTCCAATTTAGTTTTAATATCCATTATGTAATAAAATTTGATATTACAGTTCAGTTTTGCAATCCTCTTGAGCTCTGGATTCATATAACTAACTGCCTACTTAACATTTTTACTTGGATAATTCAAAGTTACTACAAACTCAGCTATTTAGATTCAAAGTCATTCTCTACCTGCTAATTCTAGTATTTTCCCTCAGTGGTCCTTGACTCAACAGCTCCAGAAACCCAAGAATTAACCTTACCTTTTCCTGTTGTCTTATTCTCAATACCTGATCTACCAATGAAGTGAACTGTTAGTCGCTCAGTCATGTCCAACTCTTTGTGACCGCATAGACTGCAGCCCACCAGGCTCCTCTATCCAAGGGATTCTCCAGGCAAGAATACTGAAGTAGGTTGCCATTCTCTTTTCCATGGGATCTTCCTGGCCTGGGGATTGAACCCAGGTCTCCCACTAGGAAGGGTTTTTCCTCTTGATGCTTTTCGGTGTGTCCCTTTTTCTTCTCTACTGCCTCTGTCCTTGTTCAAGCTACCACACTCTCACCTAGAATACTGTATCCCTTTCTAACAGACTTTCCCTTAGAGTCAATTGTCTTCTTCCAGTCTTTACTCCACAGTCAGAGTAATGATTTTTTTCTCCAATGAGAAACCGGATCAAGTCACACCATCCGTATAACACTTTAGTAAAATAAAACCTCAATATTTAATGTGGCCAAACATCCCGCCATTGTCTGTCCTTACTTTTCTCCATGTTGCACTTTAATTTTGCACAATTCCCTCAGCTCACAATTACCTCACGTAGGGAGCTCTTACCTTTTAGTCACCAGATATGCAGGAAGGACTTCTCTAGCCATCAATAGTCATTTATTTCTCCTTATTCAATGCTCTTTATACATGTACTTCATTCTCTTCTCTTATTTATGAAACATTTAACTAGAAGTTGCTATGTGTCAAATGTAAAGTTACATAATCCTATTTCATAAGATTGCTGTAAATATTGATTGAGCTAATATTTTAATTAGCTCAATAATATTTTAATTAGCCTAACCATTACTTATAACAATCCTATGAAATAGATACTTAAATTTTTTTCCATTTTATATATCAGCAAACTGAGAACCTAAAAGTTAAGTAATTTTCCCAGGGTCATATAGTTAGTCTCTGATAGAAAGGATCAGTCTCAGGCATCAGACTCCAGAGTTCATGCTTTACAGACCTTACTTATGCTGTTTCTCTCCCGTAGTGACATTTTTCAGTCACAATTTAAATTTATTTGTATGAATGTCTATTTTCCCATTTTAAGGATAACAATCTGTATAACTCATTATTATAGTACATAATACAACTAGAAATGAAAGGATGAAAACTGAATGAATAAAATATTGAACTATTCATATAAATCAATATTTTAGATATTAACTTCCTCTCATATGCGTCCTGTACTTTGGAGTTTCATATTGCTATGTTAAATTATTTCACCAAAAATCTGTATGAGCTTTGGCAGAGGTTTTTGAAGTAGGTAATGAATATTTTCATGGCCTAACAAGTTAAAAAATGGAGAGTCTTAAGTAGAGAGATCAGCATGTCAGAAATGTTAGAGAATATTCATTTTTCACTCACATTGAAAGTTTCATGAACCAGAAAGTTTCATGATGTTCCATTTCCCTTACTCCAATTAATTATGAATTCAAATTCCTTGTCAAGCTAAAGTCAAGGAATAGTAAAAGAAGGGAACATTTTTCTGATTATGAAATAACACATGTTCATTACATGGAGTTTTGGAAATGTAGATTTTTAAGAAGATATTAAGAATCAATTACTGCTAAATCTGCCAAGAAAAGAAAAGTGAGAATATTTTGGTGCATAAATCCTTTAAGACCTCTATGCACATATAGTTATATAAATCTTATTTGTACATATATTTATGTCAAATACAGAGGAATACATATACTTATGTGTGTATGAGTATGTATACTTTCAAAATTAGCATGTTACTTTATATGAATGCTTATTTAACCTTATATAAGAAGCAGTGCTGGAGAAGAATCTTGAGAGTCCCTTGGACAGCAAGGAGATCAAGTCAGTCAATCCTAAAGGAAATCAGCCTTGAATATTCATTGGAAGAACTGATGCTGAAGCCAAAGCACCAATACTTTGGCCACCTGATGTGAAGAGCTGACTTATTGGAAAAGACCGTGATGCTGGGAAAGACTGAGGTCAGGAAGAGAAGGGGACGACAGAGGATGAGATGGTTGGATGGCATCTCCAACTCAACGGACATGAGTTTGAACAAATTCCAGGAGATGGTGAAGGACAGGGAAACCTAGTGTATTGCAGTCCCATGGAGTCACAAAGAGTTGGACACAACTGAACAATGACAAGAAGAAGCAAATTTCATAATTATTGTTTTTCAAAAACAAGATATTTATTTAATGTCTTGATAATATTCATCCTATGGATAATCCATAAATTATTTTGCAACTTGTTCTTATATCAGTATTTTTGAAAATAGTAACTCAATGTTTTGTTAAGTATAAATGACTATCCACATCTCTAAAATTTTCCTCATAGTCGAGTATCCAAAGTAGAGAGGCTAGATCTTAAATGTTTTCACCAGAAGAAAGAAATAATAATTGTGTGAGGTGATGAAGGTGTTAGTTAATGCTACTGTGGTAATAATATTGCAATATAACATGTATCAAATAAGCATGTTGTACACTTCAAAGTTACATAATGCTGTGTGGCAATTATATCTCCATTTTAAAAGTCAATTTAAATTTCTTGATTCATGTTGCCTGACTGCTTCCAGAAAGATTGTACATAATTACACAAAAGCATTTAGGGGTACCTATTTTATGATACCTTTATTAACTTTAAATATTGCTCCTGGAAACAAAATCTTTGATGATCAGAAACTTTGCTAACACCGTGTCTGTGAGTCTTTGAGAAACAGATGTTCTCATATTTTGTGAATATGTGTAAAAATTGATACAAGTTATATAGAGGGAAATTTGGAAACTCTTGCTAAAACTACATTTCTTTTTTGATAACAATTTGATTAATTTATCCAGGTATATTCAAGCTTGGTCTCAAAGTCATGTGACCAAGTGAACAGGTACAAAAGTATTCATGACCCTTGTTTGTAAATAGTCAAAGGTTGTAAGCAACTCAATTATCCATCTAAACAAGACTGGTTATACAAGTATGGTAGAGTTGCACCATAGACTGGTCTTTCCTGGTTGCTCAGACAATAAAGAATCTGCCTGCAATGCAGAAGACCCAGATTCAATTCCTAGGTCAGGAAGAACCCCTTGAGAAGGGAAGGGGTATCCACTCCAATATCCTTGCTTGGATAATTCCATGAACAGAGGAGCCTGGTGGGCTTCAGTCTATGGGGTCACAAAGAGTAGGACATGACTGAGTAGCTAACAATTTCATGCCATAGATTACTGGATCAATTAGAGCTCTTGATGTTAAAAATAACAGAAATCTAACCCAAAGTGACTTACACTATAAGAAAGTCCATTGATAACTTGACAGTGCAGAGACAGAGTGAACTTCAGGCAGCTGTAACGTCCTGACTTTCACATTCTTATCTCTTACAGTAAAGCGTCTGTCTACACTGCGGGAGACCCGGGTTTGATCCCTGGGTCAGGAAGATCCCTGGAGATGGAAATGGCAATCCACTCCAGTACTATTGCCTGGAAAATCCCATGGACTAAGGAGCCTGGTAGGCTACAGTCCATGGGGCCGCAAAGAGTCGGACACGACTGAGCGACGTTCCTGTAAATATCCCCAAAGACCAAGTTTTTCTCCTCTGCCTTCTATATTATCTGCTACAACACATGCACTGCAGGCAGGTTCTTTACCATCGGAGCCATCAGGGAAGCTCAGGGCTTCCCAGGTGGTGCTAGTGGTCGGAAATCTGCCTGCCAGTGTAGGAGACATAAATGAGGGCTCACTCCCTGGGTCAGGAAGATCTCTTGGAGGAGGGAATGGCACCCCACTCCAGTATTCTTGACTGGAGAATTCCATGGACAGAAGAGCCCATGTAGTTCCCTTACTCCTGTGTACTTTAAATATTCCTAGTCCCAAATTAACTATACATTAACAAAAAAAGAAAACAAATTTTAATTTAAAAAATTCCTAGTTTTAATTTCTAAGATGGTAAATATTAACAGATATGACAAACATTAACTAAGGTGCTTTTGGTTCCTCAATACATTTTAAGTATTTAAAGGTCTCCTGAGAAGTTTGAGCCTACTTAGATGTTGTTTATTTTTTTTAATGCAAAGTTTTAATAGTGATTGTAAAAATATTTTTATTAGTGTTAGTCTTCCCTCTCTCTCTCTCATACATATTTTCTTAATAGTCTTATTTTTGCTTTATTCTCTTCTAAAAATTGAATATGGCAAAAGTCTCTCCATTTGATTGATTTCACTTTTTACCTGACCATAGCCATAACTAATCCTATTCTGAACTATTTAATGTTTAGCTCTTTTTAAAAAATATATAAATTTATTTATTTTAATTGGAGGTTAATTACTTTACAATATTGTATTGGTTTTGCCATATATCAACATGAATCCACCACAGGTGTACACGTGTTCCCCATCCTGAACCTCTCTCCCATCTCCCTCCCCATACCATCTCTCTGGATCATCCCAGTGCACCAGCCCCGAGCATCCTGTATCATGCATTGAACCTGGACTGGTGATGCATTTCACATATGATATTATGCATGTTTCAATGCCATTGTCCCAAATCATCCCACCCTCGCCCTCTCTCACAGAGTCCAAAAGACTGTCCTATACATCTGTGTCTCATTTGCTATCTCGCATACAGGGTTATCATTACCATCTTTCTAAATTCCATATATATACATTAGCATACTTTATTGGTGTTTTTCTTTCTGGCTTACTTCACTCTCTGTAATAGGCTCCAGTTTCATCCACCTCATTAGAACTGATTCAAATGTATTCTTTGTAATGGCTGAGTAATACTCCATTGTGTATATGTACCACAGCTTTCTTATCCATTCGTCTGCTGATGGACATCTAGGTTGCTTCCATGTC
>SJYT01035317.1:12665-41751 GCA_006410635.1 Cephalophus harveyi | reverse complement strand
GAACTCTGGGATGGGGCCCAGTGATCTGTGTACCATACTGTCTCCAGGTGAGGCTGATGCAGGTTCAAGTCTGAGAACCTCAATCCTGTAGATAACAGGCAGTAGAATTCATATTTTGTAGTTGGAGATGTACTTTGTTTCTGAAATGAAACTTCCCTATGGTCTATGGAAGTCCTAAATATTCACCGATTGTGAACAGATGAAAACTTGTCTCAAATAGATTTAGTGTCAGGGTGATATGGTAGTTACAACAGTATCACTGAGTTACAAGTCAGTTTCTGTATCTGAAGTATGAAATTAGTGATATCAATTCCTAAGGTGGTTGTAAAAATAATATTGGATAATACATAGTTAGAAAATATTTTTCAAAAAGCCAGTTCCATAAAAATGTGATGTGTCACTAGGTGTCTGGAATTCTTTGTGGTCTACAGAGATTCTCACTTAATCCATCTGCACTGAGGCCTCAGTCCTGGCACTTAGCATCGTCTAGAGCAAGGGACCTCAGCCTCCGGGATCTAATGCCTGATGATCTGAGGTGGACTTGATGTAACAATATTAAAGTGCACAATAAAGGTAACGTCCTTGAATCATCCCGAAACCATCCCCCTACTGCCCAGGTCCGTGGAAAAATTGTCTTCCACAGAACCACTCCCTGATATCAAAAAGATTGGGGCCCACAGGTCTAGAGTAGGGCTCAATAGCTACTCTTACTATTGTTGTTGTTTTTATTTTCAGATCATAATATAAAGCCATTATCTCCTTATTGACTAAGTACTCATATACACATGGCTATAAGAAGCATGGATCATCATTGGTATATATATATCCCTTTTCCGAAACAAATATTTCTTAAGCTAAAACCCTGAATTTGCACTATTTTCTTTGCTCCCTTTTACAGTTACTAACTTTTATGTAATGCTAGTCAAAAGTCAATCTCATTAACTCCTCCCACAAGTTTTGTGTATAAGGAAAAATATGTCTAGAGTTGAATTTTCATTCCTATGTTCATACGGAGGAAACTGAAATGCCAGACAGAAGTGATTTTCCTGAGGCTTCCTAATTATCAAGGACTTGGAACTGAAACTGCTTTCTTCTGATCATGAGTTCTTCCCTTGGCCCAAGCATGTAGCCTAATAAACCTGCACATCTAGAATTCTAAGCAATGTTGTGGTTGAACATGCCTTATCCTTTGTGTGTTATATTGTGCATAGCTAATAGAAGAATATTGCATTATTTTCCTATTTTCTAGGAAACTTAGCCTTTAAAAGCTGAATTTATAAACACAAAACTGGTTATGAAACTTTGGACTTCTGACTACCAGTCTATTTTGTTTTCAGTAAACTATGTTGCTTTGCTGTAGGTTGTCTTGTGTGCAGCACTTTGTTATTATTTAGTAAACTTAATCTATTGAATTTCTGGACACAAATGACAAATTTTATTAACAATTTCAGATTTTTAAATAAATTATATGTGCATTGTAAGAAATCAGAAACACTAAGAAGCAAAAATACAGTGCTATTTTCCTGCTCCTTGGAGACTAACAACAGTCTAGACTGTCTTTTTGCATCTTATCAGTGTACATATACTTACATGTGTATTGATATATAGTATTTTAAAAAATTTTGTGACCTATTTTTTAACTGTAGCACTTCAAAATGTGTTGTATCATTTGATTCCTATAATAATAATAACTTATTATTAATAAATTATTTCTATAAGATAGTAACTCTGGCACTAACTATATTTCTTATCTAAGTGTAAGAGTCTTTGAATCTTTAGAATGTGGTGTGAAGACAAGAAAATCTGCATTGCCTTTGTAAACTTTACACGTTAAATTATTGGTGGTTAAGTTTTTTGCTTCATAATAATTACTATCAGAAATAGCTACAATTTTTTGAATATTATTTCCATTTATTACAAAGGAGAAAAAGTAGGTAGCAACAATAGATTGAAAATATCTTACACATCCCCTTCTATTCAATTTCTACCTCTTGATATGTGGAAAAATCCACCTGGAATATACCATTACCATAAATCAAAGGGCTTTACAGAGCAGTACAAAGTGAGCATCATTTACTTAGTGCAGTGCTGATGGGAAAACCCTAGACAGCACTGATAATTATTTTCTTCCACAATCGTCTAATAACATAAAACAGGAAAACATGACCCCATACTTGATATTAGTTACTACAATTATTACCTCCAGTTCCAGCAGACCATCAGAGGTTCAGGATTACTACCCACAAGAAAACAACACACAAAGAAAAAACACTTAGAGATGAAGTAAACGTATGGTTGAAAATCTCCTGCATTATAAAGAAGAGTATGGAAGATATATGTTCTGTGTACAATTGTTTTAAATAGTAATTAAGTACTTGTACTGAGGAAAAAATGGATCAGTCTCCCAGAAATTACAGAGGATGCCTAGATTTCAAAGGTCAGGAAATAAATATCAGGGAGTGAGAGGACCCTATAGATTTATATCTAATTCTAAGTTTACTCAAAGGGACTAGCACTGTCATGAAAAATAGATCTTGGTGGATTTATTTTGACTTGGATCCCTCCAAGTCTTGGGGGACTTGGAGTTCAGCTTATTTACATAAGTATGGTCACAGCTTCTCCTGGGATGTAGTCACTTCAGAGACTGCAGACCTGAGTTAAGGAGCAATTAGAGTCTTGGTTTACCCCTTCACTGTGAATCGTGTTTTTTGTCTCCCAGGTGTGTTAATTTTCCTTTTATTGGTAGAGTCACTTTGCTGTTTGGGAAACTATAGTCTAATGCCCTCCTTTAAAACAGTTTACAACCAATAACTGTATCATCATCATCATTGTCATCATTACCATCAACACTACCACAATCACCACCAACACCACCTTTGGTCATTACCATTAACATGGTCATCAGTCACTACCATTACGGTTGTTACTTATCATTAGCTATTCACTATTAGGCATTATCAACTAGGCTTAAAATATTTATTCTAAAGGACTCAAAAATAAAAAAACAAACTGTATACTTTTCATAAAGAAATATGAATTTATAAGGAATGCTAAATCTGTCACCCTGTTGCTGCAACTGTAGACCAACAGTGGTAGAATGGCAGGAAATTGAGGGGATAAGAAGGTAGACATGAGCAGTCTTCACTCATATATTCTCATTCTTAAGGGAAATACATTTATAAGGCTATGCAGTTGTCAAGAATATATTCAGCAATATATCATTGATGAAAATGTTGTGAAGATTAGCTAATGAAGATTTTTAAACTAAACTTTATCTTTTGAGATAATTGTAGATTCATATGTAGGTATAAAAATAATATAGAGAGATCCTGTGTACCTTATGCAGTTTCCCCCAATGGAAATATTTTGCAAAATTATAAATACAGTATCACATATAGGATTCTTTTTTTTTTTAAATATAGGATTCTGAATGTTATGACAGACAATCTATTGATCTTATTAAGCTTTCCCTATTTTTATTTATACTCATTTCTGTGTGTATACATTTACTTTGATGCAAATTTATTACATGCACATATTTGGGTATCCATCACTACAGTTCATATAAATACACATCACCTTCATTTTCTAATTTTAAAACAAGATGTGTATAAGAGACAGGTATATATATCCCTTTTCCGAAACAAATATTTCTTAAGCTAAAACCCTGAATTTGCACTATTTTCTTTGCTCCCTTTTACAGTTACTAACTTTTATGTAATGCTAGTCAAAAGTCAATCTCATTAACTCCTCCCACAAGTTTTGTGTATAAGGAAAAATATGTCTAGAGTTGAATTTTCATTCCTATGTTCATACGGAGGAAACTGAAATGCCAGACAGAAGTGATTTTCCTGAGGCTTTAAAGATGATTAGCTATTTTTTTTGAAGTTTTTAAATTTTTTATTTTTTTCTCTCTTTTTAAAATATAAATTTATTTATTTTAATTGGAGGTTAATTACTTTCTCATTAATTCAATCATACTTTTTTTGTGTTTTACTCCATTACAACTACTACTCTATTGCTGCTCAAAATTTTCTGTCTTTGGCCTGTGAAATTCTCTTTATTTTGTCTCTTGAGTCTTTTAGATATGGTGCTATTAGTCTCTAATGTTAAATATTGTCTGATATGACAAGGTGATCCGATCTCCTCTCATATATTCCATTCTTCAGACCAGAAACCAACACTTTCTTCAAGATATTTGTATTCTTTTAGTGGTGAAATGGTTTTTCAAGGCTACAAACTAGGTTTTAAAACAGGGGCTCTTTGTTTCTGGGATAGTAATTGTTTCTAGGTCTTTCAAAAAGAACTCAAAAATTTGTACTATGTGGTTTTCAATAGTTTTATAAGCATTTGTTATGATATTCTTCAGCATTTTTATTAGGTGTGATGTTTCTTTTTAATATGTCACTTCAGATATCTAAATTAATATCTATTTAATACTATGAAAAGTTCCTTGAATTATATTTTTTACATTTGCTTTGGTTTTGTCCTTGTGGCTCCTGCTCATCAAGACTAAATCTTCTTGGCCTGGTATCTACATTTGTTGCTTCCCATAAGTTTCTTCATTTTTTCTTTTCTTTGTTCCCTTCTATCAAGTTCTATTTTTCCTGAAGTATTATCCATTGTATTTATTTGCTTTTCTATTACTTTTAATTTCTTAAATTATTTTTTCTTTCATTTCTAAGAATTTCTTGAATTATTGTATCATTACTGAATTTGTTCTAATTCTGAATTTTGTTGCTCTTTCATTCCCTGAATCAGTTTCAAAATGTGTCTTAGGTCATTTTGATAGAGTGTATTGTATTCATTCATTTGAGGGGACTTGATTTGGATTGTTCTTTCCATTAGTCACACACCATATGCAATTAATACCTGGACAACATATATAAAATAATTGTTTTTAGACACTGGACACCAGGTAATGCTGACTTATGACCTAAGACAGAAGAGGAACAGATGAGGTGAACCCTATGTCCACCCTGACTCTTGGTCTGGCGATCCTTTTGAGATCACGGCCCAAAGAAGTTATATGGCAACAGAGCACAGCATTTCTGGTAAACTAAGGGAGACCAATGTTGGGAGGCTGAAGTAGCTGGAATGGCAAGTGAAGCATGAAAAGCCACAGAGAAAGAAGTCTAGAAATCTCCATATAGATATCCTTGTGTCTTGTCTGAACTTTGTCTAGGGTGTGCATTTGTAAGATAAAACTCCACAAAGCTGGACAAGGAAGACATAGCAAGAAAATTTAAGCTAAATAATTGATTATCAAAGCTACACAGGTCTGTGGGATGGTTGCCTACGAACCACCCAGTAAGGAATGTTCCATGAAAACCTACCTGTAGCATTCCCCAGAGAGCCAAGAAGTTTGTGTCTTAGAATCAGTTCTGAATTAGTTCTTGAAGAAATGCTGCACTAGCAGAAACCATTAGATACAGTCTCAAAAACAACAAGACAATCTGCACAAAGTTTAACTGAATGCCAAAAATAAACTTCAAGACACTGTGAAAAACAAAAAACAATTAAGACATTCAACAAATCTCCAGCATCCTGTCAAAAATTAGATATTCTGATAAGCATAAAAATGTGTAAGAAAAGCAAGAGACTTTTTTGATCACAATGTAGTAAGATTAGTTGTCAACTACAGGAAAAAAATATTAAAATACAAACATATGGAGGCTAAACAACATGCTTCTGAATAACCAAGAAATCACAGAAGAAATAAAAAAAGAAATCAAAATATGCATAGAAACAAATGAAAATGAAAACACAACAACCTAAAACCTATGGGATTCAGTAAAAGCAGAGCATAGCAATACAAGCTTATCTCAAGAAACAAGAGAAAAATCAAATAAATGACCTAACTTTACACCTAAAACAACCAGAAAAAGAAGAAATGAAGAACCCCAGGGTTAGTAGAAGGAAAGAAATAATAAACTTAGGACAGAAATAAATGAAAAAGAAACAAAGACTATAGCAAAAATCAACAAAACTAAAAGCTGGTTCTTCAAGAAGATAAATAAAATAGACAAACTATTAGCCAGAGTCATCAAGATAAAAGGGGAGAAGAATCAAATCAACAGAATTAGAAATGAAAATGGAGAAATCACAACAGACAACACAAAAATAACTTTTTATTTCATGAGACTATTATTAGCATCTATATGCCAATAAAATGAACAACTTGGAAAAAATGGATGAATTCTTAAAAAAGTATAACCAGGAAGAAACAAAATCTTAAGAGACTCATCACAAGCACAGAACTTGAAACTGTAATAAAAAATCTTCCAACAAACAAAAGCCCAGGACCAGATGGCTTCACCATCTGGTGAATTCTACCAAAAATTTAGAGAAGAGCTAACACCTATCCTACTCAAACTCTTCCAGAAAATTGCAGAGGAAGGTAAACTGCCAAACTCATTCTATGAGGCCACCATCACCCTAATACCAAAACCAGATAAAGATGCCACAAAAAAAGAAAGCTACAGGCCAATATCACTGATGAACATAGATGCAAAGATCCTCAACAAAATTCTAGCAAACAGAATCCAACAACATATTAAAAAGATCATACATCATGACTTTATCCCAGGGATTAATGCAAGGATTCTTCAATATTCACAAATCAATCAATGTAATACACCACATTAACAAATTGAAAGATAAAAGAGTATGATTACCTCAATAGATGTAGAGAAAGCCTTCAACAAAATTAAACATCTATTTATGATAAAGCCCTCCAGAAAGCAGCCATAGAAGGAACATCTGCTAAGGTGCTTCAGTCGTGTCTGACTCTGTGCAACCCCATAGATGGCAGCCCACCAGGCTCCCCTGTCCCTGGGATTCTCCAGGCAAGAACACTGGAGTGGGTTGCCATTTCCTTCTCCAATGCATGAAAGTGTAAAGTGAAAGTGAAGTTGCTCAGTCGTGTCTGACTCTTAGCGACCCCATGGACTGCAGCCTACCAGGCTCCTCCATCCGTGGGATTTTACCTCAACATAATAAAAGCCATATATGATAAACCCATAGCAAACATTTTCCTCGATGGTGAAAAATTGAAAGCATTTCCCCTAAAGTCAGGAACAAGACAAGGGTGCCCACTTTAACCACTACTACTCAACATAGCTTTGGAAGTTTTTGCCACAGTAATCAGAGCAGAAAAAGAAATAAAAGGAATCCAGATTGGAAAGGAAGTAAAACTCTCACTGTTTGCAGATGACATGGTCCTATACATAGAAAACCCTAAAGACACCACTGGAAAATTACTAGAGCTAATAAATGAATATAGTAAAGTTGCAGGATATAAAATTAACACACAGAAATCCCTTGCATTCCTATACACTAACAATGAGAAAACAGAAAGAGAAATTAAGGAAAAAATTCGATTCACCATCACGACAAAAATAATAAAATACTTAGGAATAAATCTACCTAAAGAAACAAAAGACCAACTATAAAACACTGATGAAGGAAATCAAAGATGACACAAACAGATGGAGAAATATACCATGTTCATAGATAGGAAGAATCAATATAGTGAAAATGAGTATACTACCCAAAGCAATCTATAGATTTAATGCAATCCCTATCAAGCTACCAATGGTATTTTTCACAGAGCTAGAACAAATAACTTCACAATTTGTATGGAAATACAAAAAACCTTGAATAGCCAAAGCAATCTTGAGAAAGAAGAATGGAACTGGAGGAATCAACTTGCCTGACTTCAGGCTCTATTACAAAGCCACAGTCATCAAGACAGTATGGTACTGGCACAAAGACAGAAATATAGATCAATGGAACAAAATAGAAAGCCCAGAGATAAATCCACACACCTATGGACACCTTATCTTTGACAAAGGAGGCAAGAATATACAATGGAGTAAAGACAATCTCTTTAACAAGTGGTGCTGGGAAAACTGGTCAACCACTTGTAGAAGAATGAAACTAGATCACTTTCTAACACCACACACAAAAATAAACTCAAAATGGATTAAAGATCTAAACGTAAGACCAGAAACTATAAAACTCCTAGAGGAGAACATAGGCAAAACACTTTCCGACATAAATCACAGCAGGATCCTCTATGATCCACCTCCCAGAATACTGGAAATAAAAGCAAAAATAAACAAATGGGATCTAATTAAAATTAAAAGCTTCTGCACAACAAAGGAAACTATAAGCAAGGTAAAAAGACAGCCTTCTGAATGGGAGAAAACAATAGCAAATGAAGCAACTGACAAACAACTAATCTCAAAAATATACAAGCAACTCATGCAGCTCAATTCCAGAAAAATAAACGACCCAATCAAAAAATGGGCCAAAGAACTAAACAGACATTTCTCCAAAGAAGACATACGGATGGCTAACAAACACATGAAAAGATGCTCAACATCACTCATTATCAGAGAAATGCAAATCAAGACCACAATGAGGTACCATTTCACACCAGTCAGAATGGCTGCGATCCAAAAGTCTACAAGCAATAAATGCTGGAGAGGGTGTGGAGAAAAGGGAACCCTCTTACACTGCTGGTGGGAATGCAAACTAGTACAGCCACTATGGAGAACAGTGTGGAGATTCCTTAAAAAACTGCAAATAGAACTGCCTTATGACCCAGCAATCCCACTGCTGGGCATACACACCGAGGAAACCAGAATTGAAAGAGACACATGTACCCCAATGTTCATTGCAGCACTGTTTATAATAGCCAGGACATGGAAACAACCTAGATGTCCATCAGCAGATGAATGGATAAGAAAGCTGTGGTACATATACACAATGGAGTATTACTCAGCCATCAAAAAGAATTCATTTGAATCAGTTCTAATGAGATGGATGAAACTGGAACCTATTATACAGAGTGAAGTAAGCCAGAAAGAAAAACACCAATACAGTATACTGACACATATATATGGAATTTAGAAAGATGGCAATGATGACCCTGTATGCGAGACAGCAAAAGAGACACAGATGTAAAGAACAGACTTTTGGACTCTGTGGGAGAAGGCGAGGGTGGGATGATTTGAGAGAGTAGCAATGAAGCATGTATATTACCATATGTGGAATAGATGACCAGTCCAAGTTAGATGTATGAAACAGGGCACTCAAAGCCGGTGCACTGGGACAACCCTGAGGGATGGGATGGGGAGGGAGGTGGGAGGGGGGTTTGGGATGGGGGACATAAGTACACCCATGGCTGATTCATGTCAATGTATGGCAAAAACCACTACAATATTGTAAAGTAACTAGCCTCCAATTAAAATAAATAAATTAGTTGAAAAAAGAAGAAAAGCGGGAGAAGATATGTGCAAATAGAAATATCTGTCTGGTGATATTAGATAAGAATTTATAAACAGCTTTATTTATTTACCTAAGGATTTTAATGAAGATGTGACCATAATGTAAAGAAAAATGGAAGGTATAAAAAGGAATTAAAGTGTACTTTCAGAGATGAAAAATATAAAGGAAAATTTTTTGGATGGACTTAATAGCAGATTAGACATTGAAGAAAGGAAGTTCAATGACAGAACAAATTCCATATCATGTAGAACAACCTCCAATGGTCTCAACACCTGTGTAATTAGAATTCCAGAAGGAAGGGACAAAACAAAAATACTTGAAGATACAATGGCTAAAACATACTATATTTGTTGGGTGGAGATAGAGATAATCAAAGAAACATAAAATATTAATAATTGTTGAGCTGGGTGTTGGGAATATGACTATTTAGCAAACTATTCTGTTTACTTTGTATATGTAAAATTTTTTTTTGTGTTAAATAGTTGTAACTAAACAGATATTAGATTTAAGTCTTTAAACCTGGGAAAAAAGGAAAATTATCATGATGTTGGTACAGGCTATGGGATTTTAGAATAAGCACAAAAGTACCCACCATAAAAGACAAAAACTGACAACTGGACTTAAGAATAAAACCTTGTATTCTTTGAAATAGACTGCTGAAGAAGTGAAAAGACAAGACAGACAGGGGAAGATATGTCAAAGTACTTGCATTCAGATCATATGAGAGCGCTGATAAATTCACTAATCAAGAAGACAACTAATTAAAATTGAACCAAAAGTTTGGATAGACACTATAAAGAAGAATTTAAAAATAATCAGGGTACATATGAAAACTTGCTGATTATCATTAGGTATTGGTTAAATGTGGAGAAGGCAATGGCACCCCACTCCAGTACTCTTGCCGGCTGCAGTCCATGGGGTCGCGAAGAGTCAGACACGACTGAGCGACTTCACTTCCACTTTTCACTTTCTTGCATTGGAGAAGGAAATGGCAACCCACTCCAGTGTTCTTGCCTGGAGAATCCCAGGGACGGGGGAGCCTGGTGGGCTGCCGTCTATGGGGTCGCACAGAGTCGGACACGACTGAAGCGACTTAGCAGCAGCAGCAGCAGCAGCATTGGTTAAATGAAATTGAAAACACATTGACAGAGCACTATGTATTCACTGGAGAGCAAGTGAACCTCTCATACACTGCTGTTGGAAAACGAAATCAGACTGTTTCTTTAAAAATTTTGGGCATTGAAACATGTATAATATCATATAAGAAACTAATCACCAGTCCAGGTTCGATGCAGGATACAGAATGCTTGGGGCTGGTGCACTGGGATGACCCAGAGGGAAGGTATGGGGAGGGAGGTGGGAGGGGGGTTCAGGATTGGGAACACGTGTACACCTGTGGCGGATTCATGTTCATGTATGGCAAAACCAATATAGTATTGTAAAGTAAAATAAAGTAAAAAAAAAAAAAAAAGAAGAAAACAACCAATCAACCAAACAACAAAAAAATTGTTGGGCAGTTTCTAATAAACTGGTCTCAGGCTCACGCTCAGTTGCTTCAGTCATGTCAGATTCTTTGCGACCCCATGGACTGTAGCCTGCCAGGCTCCTCCGTTCAAGGGATTCTCCAGACAAGAATACTGGAGTGGGTTGTCATGCCCTCCTTCAGGGGATCTTCCTGACCCTGGAACTGAACCAGCATCTCCCAGTGTCTCCTGCACTGAAGGCAGATTCTTTACAGGTGAGCCACCTGGGAAGTTTATGATAGACATAAACTGTTCTATCACCAAACAATTCCACTCTTGGATATTTATCCAAGTAATTTATTGCCTGATATATTCAGGAAAAAATAACTACTAATCAAAAAGAAATGTATAACTAATACCCACAACAAAATGAAGGAATTTAAGGGACTGTGTTGAGCAAAACATACCAGACATAAAAGGGTACATATTGTATCCTCTGCTGCTGCTGCTGCTGCTGCTAAGTCGCTTCAGTCGTGTCCGACTCTGTGCGACCCCATAGACGGCAGCCCACCGGGCTCCCCCATCCCTGGGATTCTCCAGGCAAGAATATTGGAGTGGGCTGCCATGTCCTTCTCCAATGCAGGAAAGTGAAAAGTGAAAGTGAAGTCGCTCAGTCGTGTCCGACTCCTAGCGACCCCATGGACTGCAGCCCACCAGGCTCCTCCGTCCATTGGAGTTTCCAGGCAAGAGTACTGGGGTGGGGTGCCATTGCCTTCCCCGATTGTATTCTCTAATCAGTCATAACTAATCAATTGTTATATTGATAGTATATTGATAGAAAGTAAGTCAGTGGGTGCTTGAGTTCAGGGATAGAGGGGGAGATTCCACACTTTGGACATGTGACTTAACCTGATTTCTTTTATTTGTAAATGGTATATAGATGATCTACAAGATTGTGATTACTGATTGACTTTGAGTATTAATATGCTTCCCTCATTTTTATAAAGAACCATTTTTATTGAGGTATGATTGACATTCACAAAGCTGTACGTGATGTATACAACTTGATTCTGGAGAGAAGTATACACCTGTGAAACTCTCACCATAATCAATGTCAAAAACATGTGCATCATCTCTAAAACATTTCCTTTTTCTTCCTCCATCCCTCCTTCCCTCTTTCTTTATTGTTATTCTTCTTGTGATAAGATCACTTAAAACAAGATCCACTCTATTAGTAAAATTTTAACTATACGATACAGCATTGCCAAGTGTTAGTCACTCAGTCATATCTGATTCTTTGCGACTCCTCTGTCTATGGGATTTCCAAGGCAAGAATACTGGAGTGGGTTGCTATTCCCTCCTCCAGGGGATCTTCCCAACCCAAGGATCAAACCCAGGTCTCCAGCGTCGCAGTATTCTTTACCGTCTGAGCCACCAGGGAAGCCCTACAACATTGTCAATTATAGGCAAAAAAGAACATGCCCTTTGAGGTTTAGGCTGTGTGCATTTCTCAGAGGACACATCTCAGAGAGCACTCTCTGTGTATATAGTCCTTCTGTCTCTAATGGTATTAAAAATGAATAAAAAGACAAAATATGCACTCACATAGCCTTCTTTTCTTTTAAAGAAAACACTATGTCACACATGTGTGTGAAAGTCACTGTCTTGTCCAACTCTTTGTGACCCCCTGGACTATACAGTCTGTGAACTTTTCCAGGCCAGAATACTAGAGTGGGTAGCTGTTCCCTTCTCCAGGGGATCTTCCCAACCCAGGGATTGAACCCATGTCTCCCACATTGCAGGTGGATTCTTTACCAGGGAGCCACAGGGAAGCATAATACCATGCCCTCCTCCAGGGCATCTTCCCAACCCAGGGATCAAACCCAATTCTCCTGCATCGCAAGTGGATTCTTCACCACCTGAGCCACCAGGGAAGCCCAAGCATACTGGAGTGGGTAGCCTATCCCTTCTGCAGGGGATCTTCCCAACCCAGTAATTGAACTGGGGTCTCCTACACTGCAGGTAGCTTCTTTACCAGCTGAGCTACCTGGGAAGCCCCATGCCACTCATAATAAGGGAAAAAATACTGTGCTCCAAGAAAGCTGAAATAAAATATGTCTTCAATTTAATATGACTTTCCCACAAAGAATGGTTTTCTGCATATAAATTGAAATTCACTCTAAAAATGAAGATGCTTTGTAAACCGTAATATAAGGGACACAAACATAGTAACTGTGGGACTTGCCAGCTGGGGAGAGAAGCAGCAGCCATGGACAAACACACAGGCAAGGTCACCTCTCTGCACAGAAGTCATAGTAACCTCCTCAGACTGAGTGAGAGATACCTGTCCTTAGCCCTTCTCTAGCTGTCTCCCTCCTCAGGGTGTGGATGGACCCAAGGAGTGTCCACCAGAGTCTGTGCATCTCCTTCTGGACTTTGTTCTCAGTGTTGGGATACAGAATTCCATGTCCGCACACCTTGTACTTGCTGATGGGACTCTTCCCAAAAGCCATCGTCCAGAGGAAGCCCACACAGCTGACTGTTCACTCCCAGAGCAAAGAATGGCGAGGGAATGGGTGTGTGTCAAGGTATGGATGGATATCTTGCATGTGGAGTGGGATAGAAGAAGAGCTGGGAAGTGGATGGGGGCAAGCTGTGACTGTGGACAGGGCTTCTTTTAGCATGGTTTTCTGGCAGCAGAAACCCCAAATTTGCATCTTTAACAAGTTTCCAGGTAATGCTCTATCTGAGCCCAGCTGTTTATTAATAGTTTTGTGAGTATGAGGGCCATTTTGCATGTGGCAGTGATCATAATGGCAGCTGTGGTATTATCTATTGTGAAGTCACTTTGCAGGCAGCCTCACCCTTTCTTTAGTCATTCAATAAACTGTAAGCAAGTCAGTCCCTGTATTCACTACCTTTCTGCTTAAGAACACTAGAGTTATACCCATTTCTGATAGTAGACCACTGATTAATATGAGACAATGCCAAAACTAGATAGAAATGACAGGAAGTCTCTATCAGTCTTGCACATTATATCAGTCAGCTGAGTCTAAAACGTGTATCCTTGCTATTGGATAAAGCAAGAAGAGTGGAGAGACACTTGGTTCCATTGCCACTGTATTAACTGAATGAGGTCCACAGTAGATGAATCAGTTAATTAAGCAGGACAAGAGAGTTGCAATGATGTGTAATCTGGGGACCAATCATACTTTTTTTCTGGAACTGATTCCAAGGGTGAGGGCTTCCAGCACTAAAACTGGTAAAGTGTCTGATGAACTGGTGAGCTGGTCACTCTGGCATAAACTTTCATTAGATACAAAAAGAAGTTGCCTATACATGTGAAGAAATTAGGGAAGATGAAAGTTGAGAACCTGAGGAACTGATTTCAAGAGGCCTTTGAAATTGGAAAAGTACAATTAGGGCAGGATTTAAAGACTGTTAAGAGGAAACACCAAACTAAAGCAAAGGGCATGACAACTGAGAGCCAAGAGTGTGGGCTCTGGAGTCACTTATACTTGGATTTGAATCCCCATGACTTTGTTTACCAGCTATGTGACCTTGAGTAATTTACTCCATGAAATTCTACAGTGAAGTGGGGAAAACAGTGGTACCTAACTGTTGTGAAGTGTAATTTAATAAGGCATACAAAGTGTTTAGAAGAACTGTGTGGTTCAGAGTAGGTGCCCAGAACATGGTAGCAGCTGGCATTATTATTATGGTGATTAAAAAGTCATATAAAGGGATCAGGTAAAAGTTCTTGGGCAGAAATAAGTAGAAAGGAGTGGAAGAGAGGAGACGAAGAATTCTAGATGAGAAAGCTCCAAGTATTACTTCCTGGTGAAAACTCTCAAATTCATCTCTCTCTGCTTTGTGTATTCCTAAACGCATAGGAGGAACTGGTTTGAGCAACATTTTCTACACAGAAAAACTAAATTATGATCATTTCTAAACTAAAAGATTAGAAAAAGAAACTGACTCTAAAAGTCAATGATGAAAGTTTAATTTTAATTGAAATGTAGTTGATTTACTATATTATATTACTTTCAAACATACAGCATAGTCATTCAGTATTTTTATAGTTACTGCACTTAAAGTTACTATAAAGTAATGGGTTTATTTCCCTGTGCTGTACCATACATCCTTATTCCTAATTTATTTTATACATTGTAGTTGTAAGATTACTCTCCTGGCCTTCATGTCTGTCCCCACCACCCCAAGCCATAGCCACTGTTTGCTCTCTGTGTGTGAGTCTGTGAAACTATAAAACATATGTTAAATGACAGTAGAAAGTTCATTTCAGTTCAACTGCTCAGTCGTGTCTGACTCTTTGCAACCCCACGGACTGCAGCACGCCAGGCCTCCCTGTCCATCACCAACTCCCAGAGTTTACTCAAACACATGTCCATTGTGTCGGTGATGCCATGCAACCATCTCATCCTCTGTGGTCCCCTTTTCCTCTCACCTTCAATTTTTCCCAGCATCAGGGTCTTTTCAAATGAGTCAGCTCTTCACATCAGGTGGCCAAAGTACTAGAATTTCAGCTTCAGTATCAGTCCTTCCAATGGACACCCAGGACTGATCTCCTTTAGGATGGACTGGTTGGATCTCCTTGCTGTTCAAGGGACTCTCGAGAGTCTTCTACAACAATTTAAAAGCATCAGTTCTTTGGCACTCAGCTTTCTTTGTAGTCCAACTCTCACATCCATACATGACTACTGGAAAAACAATAGCTTTGACTAGATCAACCTTTTTTGGCAAAGTAATGTCTCTGCTTTTTAATATGCTGTCTAGTTTGGTCATAACTTTCCTTCCAAGGAGTAANCTCACTTCCACTGTATAATCATAAGGGATTTGATTTAGGTCATACCTGAATTGTCTAGTGGTTTTCCCTACTTTCTTCAACTTAAGTCTGAATTTGGCAATAAGGAGTTCATGATCTGAGCCACAGTCCACTCCCAGTCTTGTTTTTGCTGACTGTGTAGAGCTTCTCCATCTTTAGCTGCAAAGAATATAATCAGTCTGATTATGGTGTTGACCATCTGGTGATGTCCACGTGTAGAGTTGTCTCTTGTGTTGTTGGAAGAAAGTGTTTGCTTTGACCAGTGCATTCTCTTGAAAGAACTCTATTACCCTTTGCCCTGCTTCATTCTGTACTTGAAAGCAAATTTGTCTCTTACTCCAGGTATCTCTTGACTTCCTGCTTTTGCGTTCCAGTCCCCTATAATGAAAAGGACATCCTTTTTGGATGTTAATTCTAGAAAGTCTTGTAGGTCTTCATAGAACCACTCAAGTTCAGCTTCTTCAGCATTACTAGTCAGGGCATAGACTTGGATTACAGTGATATTGAATAGTTTGCCTTGGAAATGGACAGAGATCATTCTGTTGTTTTTGAGATTGCATCCAAGTACTGCATTTTGGACTCTTTTGTTGACTATGATGGCTACTCCATTTCTTCTGAGGGATTCCTGCCCACAGTAGTAGATATAATGGTCATCTGAGTTAAATTCACCCATTCCAGTCCATTTTAGTTCGCTGTTTCCTAAAATGTCGACGTTCACTCTTGCTGTCTCCTGTTTAATCCCTTCCAATTTGCCTTGATTCATGGACCTAACCTTCCAGGTTCCTATGCAGTATTGCTCTTTAAAGCATCGGACCGTGCTTCCATCACCAGTCACATCCACAACTGGGTGTTGTTTTTGCTTTGGCTCCATCTCTTCATTCTTTCTGGAGTTATTTCTCCACTGATTTGAAGAAGCATATTGGGCAGCTACCGAGCTGGGGAGTTCATCTTTCAGTGTCAGAATAGAGAAAATGTTTCTCAATGAGAGAAAACTTGAACTCAACATCATCTGTCTTCAAACATAAGTGAGAGGAAAGAGAGGGTGGGAAGATGGAGGGAAGGAGGCAGGAGTAGTCACCCAGTCACCCAGAGAAGGGACAGTTTCCCATCCCAGCTGGGTGAACATTCACAGGCTTCCCTCTGGGATCCCTAACAACTTATTTCTAAAACTGAGAAAGAATAATAATAACATTTGCCTTAAAACAGTTTTCCTCTCAGAGTTTTCTGCACAGCAGCCTTTACCTCTTTATTCCTCAAGCTGTAGATCAGGGGGTTCAGCATGGGGATCACTGTGGTGTAGAACACGGAGGCCACGTTCTCCTGGGCCAGGGAACTGGCTGTGGAGGGTTTCAAGTACATAAAGGCGATTGTTCCATAAAACATCCCCACAGCAGCAAGATGGGAGCTGCAGGTGCTGAAGGCTTTGGCCCTTCCCCGTGTGGTGCTGATGTGAAGGATACTGGACAGAATGAAGGCATAGGAAATTAGGACTGTTAAGCTGGTGACTATGATATTGAATCCAGCCAAAAAGAAGACTGTCATCTCAACATGGTAGGTGCTGGAGCAGGTTAGCTTCATCATGGGGAGGATTTCACAGAAGTAATAGCTTATGAGGTGCTCACAGTAGGACTGTTTCAACATGAGGCCAGTCTCTATGGTTGAGCCAATGAACCCCATGGCATAAACTCCAACCATCAGCAGGGAGCAGACTCGATGAGACATGATGATGTCGTAAAACAAAGGCCTGCAGATGGCAACATAGTGGTCATAGGCCATCACTGTCAGCATGTAACACTCAGCAATGACAAACACCAGGAACAAGTAGAGCTGGGACAGGCAGCCTGCATAGGAGATGATGTTCTTCTCTGACACAAAGTTCACCAGCATCTTAGGGGTAATGACAGAAGAGTAACAGAGATCCACAAAGGAAAGGTTGCTGAGGAAATGGTACATGGGGATGTGAAGCTGAGCATTCAGACAAATCATGCCCAGGTTCCCTATCATGGTGACCAAGTAGATCCCAAGGAAGAGGAAGAAGGGGAGCTGGAGCTCTAGTCGCTCTGTCAAACCCTGAAGAATGAACTCTGTCACTGTAGAGTGATTTTCTGCAGCCACTCCCCTCTGGTTGGGGGTCCTGTGGGGATGAGAGAAAATTGCATAAAAGGCTGCTTCTTGCACTGCTTGGTGAAGTTAGTTTTGAGCATCTAGGGTCAGCTAAGTGATTCTGGGATCCTTTGGGGTGAATGATCCGTTATGCTGCTGTTTATTTTGGGAGGAAGACCAGACACTGAGTATTTCAAAGGTCATAGAGATGAGAAGAAAAATGAGGCAAGATCCAGAACTTTTATCTCATTCATGTCTCTGAAATATCCTAGAGTAGTGGGTCTTAAAGTCTAGTCCCTGTACCAGCATTGCTTGCGTCACCTGAAGACATTGGAGATGCAGATTCTCAGGCCTCAGTCCAGACCTAGCAAGTCAGGAACTCTGGGATGGGGCCCAGTGATGTGTGTACCATACTATCTCCAGGTGAGGCTGAGGCAGGCTCAAGTCTGAGAACCTCAATCCTGTAGGTAATAAGCACTAGCATTCATATTTTGTAGTTGGAGATGTACTTTGCTTCTGAAATGAAATTCCCCTGTCATCAGTGCAAAGCCCAAATATTGACTGAATGTGAACATATGATAACCTATCTCAAATTGATGCAATTTTAGGTGGATATAGTAGGTACAACAGTATCACTGAGTTACAAGTCAAGTTCTGCATCTAAAAATGAATAAATTAGTGATATCAAGAGCTATGGTGGTTGTAAAAATAATGTGGGATAATGCATACTTAGAAAAAAATGTTTTAAGAGGTCAGTTCTTATAAAAAAATGTGAGTTGTCATTAGGTGTCAAAAATTCTTTCTTAGTTTTTTCCTGGACTTCAGGCTCTAAAGCAATCATTCTCAATTCTGTATAATTATAATCAACTGGAGCATTTAAAATGTATTGATGGCTGCATTTGGTCCACAGAAGTTCTCATTTAATCTCTCTGTGGTAAAGCCTTGGTCCTGGCACTTACTATTGTCTAGAGCAGGGGTCCCCAACCTCTGAGATCTAATGCCTGATGATCTCAGGTGGAGCTGATGTTTTAATAATAGAAATAAAGTGCACAATAAATGCAATGCACTTGAATCATCCCCATACCATCCCCTCTCCCGCCTTGACTCTCATCTGTGGAAAAATTGTCTTCCATGAAACAAGTCCCTGGTGCCAAAATTACTGGGGACTGCTGGTCTAGAGGAAGTAATCAATAGCTCTTCTCACTATTGTTGTTGTTTTTATTTTCAGATCATATGAAGCCATTATCTCTTTAATGACCAAGTATTGACATTATAGACATGGCTGTAAGAAAACATGGGTCATCATGGCAGGATATGATACCTATAGATATCCCTTTCCTGATATCTGCATCTAATTATCTATGTTTTAAGCTAAAACCCTAAGTTTGCACTATTTTCATTGCTCAGTAAACAGCTACTCACTTTTGTGTGCTGCTGTGCTTAGTTGCTCAGTCATATCCGACTCTTTGCGATCCACTGGACTGTAGCCTGCCAGGCTTCCTCTGTTCATGGGATTTTTCAGGCAAGAATACTGGCGTGGGTTGCCGTTTCCTCCTCTAAGGGATCTTCCCAACCAGGGATGGAACCCGCATCTTTTGTGTCTCGGGCATTGCAGGTTGATTCGTTTCCAGCTGACCCATTGGGGGAAGACCTCCACTGGCGGCTGAGATGGTAAAGAATCTGCCAGCAGTGCAGACAACACAGGAGATGTAGGCTCCATCCTTGGTCTGGAAGATCCCCTGGAGGAGGACATGGCAACCCACTCCACGATTCTTGCCTGAAAAATCAAAAGGATAGAGGAACGTGGTGGGCTACAGTCCATGGGGTTGCAAAGAGTTGGATACGACTGAGTGACTTCCACTTTCAGCTTTTGTGTAATGCTCATCAAAGGTCAATCTCATTAACTCCTCTGAAAAGTTTTGAGTAGAAAGACAAATGTGTTTAGCATAGAATTTTCATTCCACTTTCATATTGAGAAAACTGAAGTGCCAGACATGAAGTGACCTTTCAGACACCTCCTAATAACCAAGGACTGGAAACTGAAAGTGCTTTCTTTGATCATAAGCTCTTCCCTTGGCCCAAGCATGTAGCCTTACAATCTGCACAATTACAGCTCTCAGCAATGTTGTTGTTGAACATGCTTTATTCTTGATGTCTTAGATTGTGCACAGCATATAAAAAAGAGGAATGTTGTATTATTTCCTATTCTCTAGGAAACAGAGGCTCTAAAGGTTAAATAAGTTACAGATGCAGAACTGGGTCTCAAAACCCAGGACTTCTGACTATCTGTCTGCTTTTGCTTTCAGTAAACTATCCTGTTTTGCTGTAGGTTGTCTCGTGTGTAGCACTTTGTTATTATTTAGTAATCTTAATTTATTGAATTTTTGGACACAAATGATAAATTTTACTGTCAATTATTTCTGATATATTAAATTTTTTTTTTATTTTTTAAAAAATTTATTTATTTTAATTGGAGGTTAATTACTTTACAGTATTATGTTGGTTTTGCCATAGGCAGTACATGTGCATTGTACAAAATCAGAAATACAAATCAGCAAAAATACAGTGCCATTTTCCTGCTCCTTGGAGAATAACAATAGTCTAGACTATCTTTTTACATTTTTTCAATACATACATGTACCTATGTGTGTAAGCACAAGTGTGTTAAAAAAATGTTGTAACCTACTTTTTTAACTGCAGCATTTGAAAATATGTTGTGTCATTTGATTCCTGTAATAATAATAATAACTCTGGCAGTAACTATATTTTTTATCTAGGGGTAAGAATCTTTAAATCTTAAGGATATGGTGTGAAGACAAGAAAATCTGCATTGCATTTATAAGCTTTACATTTTAAGTTACTGTTTAAATTGTTTACTTCATAATAACTAATGAAGAGAGAGAATTAGAGATAGCTACGACTTTTGAATATCATTTCCATTTCTTATGAAGCAGAAAAATTTCCTTTAGGTAGCAACAATAGATTAAAATATCTTAACATATTCTCTCGGAGAAGGCAATGGCACCCCACTCCAGTACTCTTGCCTGGAAATTGGCTGGATGGCATCACGGACTCGATGGACGTGAGTCTGAGTGACCTCCGGGAGATGGTGATGAACAGGGAGGCCTGGCGTGCTGCGATTCATGGGGTCGCGAAGAGTCGGACACGACTGAGTGACTGAACTGAACTGAACTGATAGAGTGAATGCCATTTACTTAGTGGAGTGCTGATGGGAAAATCCTAGAGAGCAATGACTTTAGTTATTGATTTCCATAATCATCCAATAATATAAAATAGGAAAACGTGACCCCATATTTGATATCAGTTACTACCTCCAGTTCTACCAGACCATCAGAGGCTCAGGATCGTTGCCCGTAAGAACACAGCACATGAAGTAAAATCACTTAGACATGAAGATAAACACAGAGTTGCAAATAGAATGCATCAGAAACAGGAGTTTATGGAAGAAACATATTTCTCATACAATTGCTGTAAGTCATAATTAAGTACCTGTGGTGAGGAAAAATGGATTAAAGGATGCCTTGGTTTCAACAGTTGGGAAGTAAATATCAGAAAATGAGAGGACCATTTGGATTTACATCTAGTCCTAAATTTACTCAAAGGGATCAGCACTGTCATGAAAAATGAGTCCCTGAGCTTAGGAGACTTGGGAGTCTTTATATATAAATATAAAGAGAAGAAACAAGAAGTGCCATATCTATATATGGGCAGGACTTCTCCTGGAGGCAGTCACTTCAGAGATTGGAGACCTCAGTAAAGGAGCGATTAGAGTCTTGGTTTGCACCTGTGCTGGGAATTATGCTTTTGTCTCCCAGGTGTGTTAATTTTACTTCTTTTGGGAGGGTCATCTTTCTGCTTGAGAAACTATAGTCTAATGCTTCCTTTCATTATTAAACATCCAACAACTATATCATCATCATCACCACTACCAGAACCAACAGTGCACCACCTGTCATCGCCAATTATTATTACCATTATCAATCACTACCATTAAGCTTGTTACTCATCATTAGTTATTCACCATCAGGCATAATCAATAGGCTTAAAATGTTTGTTTTAAAAGGCTTAATACAGACTCAATGTTTTTAATAAAACACACTGTATAATTTCAGTAAAGGAATATGAATTTATAAGGAATGATAAATTTGTCACCCCGCTGCTGCACCTGTAGACCAACAGTGTTTGAATGGCAGGAGTTGAGGTGCATAAGTAGGTAGACATAAGAACCCTTCACTCATATATGATCATTCATAACAGAAATATGTTTATAGGAATATGCAGTTGTCAGGAATACATTCAGGCATATATCATTCACAAAAATGTTACTAATGATGATTTTCAAATTAAACTTTTCCCCTTGAGATACTTGTAGATTCTCATGTAGGTTGAGAAATAATATAGAGGGATCCTGTGTACCCTTTATGCAGTTTCCTGCCATGGTAACATTTTCCAAATTATCATATGTGGAATATCGCACATTGCCATAGACAACCCACTGATCTTATTCTGGTTTCCTCAGTTTTATTTATAATTGTTTCATGGTGTGTACATTGACTTCACTGCAAATTTTTCACTTGCACAAATTTGAGTATCCACCACCACAGTTCATATAAAAACACATCATCTTCATTTTTAAATTTTAAAATAACTTGGTTTCTTATTATCTTCTAAAGATGATTGGTTGTTTTTTATGTAGTGTCTTTATAATTTCACTGATTTAATCATATTTTATGTGTTTCAGTCCACTGAAATTATTATCTTTTTGTTGCTCAAAATTTTCAGTCTTTGGCCTGTGGAATTCTTTTCAGTTTGTCTCTTAAGTCTTTTGGACATAGTACAGTTAGTCTCTAATATTAATTACTAGCTGATATGACAAATGTTCTGAACTTTTCTCATAAATTTCAGACTAGAAATCAACCATTTCTCAAAGAAACTTGCTTACTTTTAGTCCTGATACGGTATTTCAAGGGCTTTCCAGGGGGCGCAGTAGTAAAGGATGCACCTGCAATGCAGGAGATACAAGAGACACAGGTTTGACCTCTGGCTTGGGAAAATCCCCTGGAGGGGGAAATGGCAAGCCACTACAGTGTTCTTGCCTGGGAAATCCCATGGACAGAGGAGCCTGGCGGGCTATAGCCCATGGGGCAGCAGAGTCTGGCACTACTGGGCAACTGAGCACTCAGACACGCAATGGCGTTTCAAGGCTACAAATTAGGTGCCACAGGAGTTCATTGCTTCTGGATTAGGTATTGTTTATATGTCTTTCAACAAGAACTCAAAAATTTGTACTGTTTGGTTCTCAGTAATTTTTTGAGGATACGTTCTGATATTCATTCTTCAGCAGTTTTCTTAGGTGTGATGTTTCTTTTCAATATGTCCTTCAAATATCCATCTCCATCTCTTTCTCTATATCTGTATATATCTCTATTTAAAGCTGGGAAAATTTCCTTGAATTATAGTTTTTATTATTTGTTCTGTCCTTTGCTCTACTTTTCTTCTTTGTGGCTCCTGCTCACCAAAGATTAGATCTCCTTTACCTGGTATTCACATTTGTTTCTTCTCATAAATTTCTTCATTTCTTTTTCCCTTTTCTTTTAATCCCCCTTTCCACCTTCTGGTTCTCCTAAAGTATCATCTGTTGTGTTTATTGGCTCTTCTATTCCTTCTAATTCAGTTTAGTTTCCTAAATTATTTTTCCTTTTATTGCTAGTAATTTCTTGAGCTATTGTACAATTATTGCATTTTTCTGAGTTTTGTTACTCGTTCACACCTTGTATCATTTTTGAAATGTGTCTTAACTCATTTTTGTAGAGTGTAATAATATTCTTTCACTTGTGGGTGTGTGCTCTGGACTGAATTGTGTTCTTTCCATAAGCCATCCACCATAAGCAATCAAAAACTGGATCATATATATAAAATAAGTGCTTTCAGACATTGGACAACATTGATGCTGAATTATGACCCAATACAGAAGAGGAACAAATGACAGGAGCTTTATATTTACCCTACTTATCTGGGGACACTTTCTAGATCATGGCCCAAGGAAGGTATATGAAAACAAAGGACAACATTTTTGATGAGTTGAGGAGTGGAGCAAAATGTTGAGAGGTTGAAGTAGATGGAATGGGCAGTGAAGCATAGGAAGCCACAGGGAAAGAAGGACAGAAATGAGTTCTTGTGTCTTTGTTCGAGCTTTATCTAGGCCATATGTTTCTAAGACAGATCTCCATGAAGCTGGGCAAAGAATAAACACCTGGAAACTTTAAGCTAATAATTGATTATCAGAGTTACACAGGTCTGGGAACCCTTAATAGTCATTGAAAGGACTGATGCTGAAACTGAAGCTCTAATAGTTTGGCCACATGATGAGAAGATCCAACACACTGGAAAAGATCTTGATGCTGGGAAAGGTTTAGGGCAGTAGGAGAAGGGGACGATAGAGGATGAGATGGTTGGATGACATCACTGAATCCATGGACATGAGTTAGAGCAAACTCTGGGAATGTTAATGATGGACAGGGAAGCCTGGCATGCTGCAGTCCATGGGGTTGCAGAGTCAGACAAGACTTACTGAATAAGAATAAGCCAGTAAGGAGATCAACTTTAAAACCTGTAGTATTCCCTGGAGTGCTCAGAAGCTTTATATCTTAACATTAGTGCTAAATTTGTTCTAGAATAAAAGCTATACTTGATATGTACTAACAAAACTTAAATATTAAGCCTCAGAAACATCAAGACACTCAAGGAGCTTAACTGGCTGCCAAAATAAACTTAAAGACATTTTAAAGAAATAAAAAACAGTTAAGAAAGTCAACAAATCTGCAGCATCATATCAAAAATTATTATATATTCAGATAAACAGGAAAATGTGTAAGAAAAGCAGGAAAAAGAAGTGCTGTTTTCATTTCAGTAGGAAGATGGTGCAGGGGCATAAGATTCAAAACAGGTTATTATAACACTGCACCCCAGCCTGGGGTGCCTTCCTCCCCATGAAAAATAAGTAGAGTAGACACTTTGGAATGGCTCTCTCAATATCCATTCTACCCTCCTTCTAGTCGGGTTAAAACGCTGAAAATTCCATATTCCAGATTGCATTGTAGCTACAGTCATGGATGTGAATTTTCTTGTTGTTCAGTTGCTAAGTCCTGTCTGATTCTTTGTGACCCCATGGACTGCTGCACACCAGGAGCAAATCTGGAATTTGCTCAAACTCATGTCCATTGCGTCAGTGATGCCATCCAATCACCTCATCCTCTGTCGTCCCTTTCTCTTCCTGCCCTCAATCGTTCCTGGCATCACGGTCTTTTCCAGTGAGTTGGCTCTTTGCATCAGGTGGCCAAAGTAAATTAGTTCTCACTAATTAAATGTTTTTTGTGTGTGAAATTTTAAGGGTGGGAGTGATGAGGATCTCACTTTTTAGTGTATATCAGAATCAACAGGAGATCTATTAAAGTATACATTGCTGGGGCCCACCCCGTAATTCTGTAGGTGTGGAGCAGGAACCCCGAATTTGTGTCTGTAACAAATTGCCAGGTGATGTTCAATCCCTGGTTCAGTTACTGTTTACTGATTTTGTGAGTATGAGGGCCACTTGTCAGGGTGGCATTGATCACAGTGGGAGCTGGAGCTTCTTGACGAGATCACATCTGCTGTGAAGTCACTTTGAGGGGGATCCCCACTCTTTCAGTAGTCATTCAAAAAATCTTACCAAGTCATTTCCTCCGTTAATGCCATTTCTGCTTGAGAAAACTAGAGTTATCCCAGTTTCCCATAATAAACTACTGATATAAACAATAGAATACCAAAACTAGCTAGAAATGACAAGAAGATATCTACACTGTACAGGTGTTTGCATTATATCAGGCTGCTGAGCCTAAAACATGTATCCTTGATATTGGTATAAAGCAAGGAGACTGGGGAGAAACTGTCTCATTGCCACTGGATTTACTGGGTGAGGTTGGCAGTAGATCCTGAGTTAATTAAGCAGGGCAAAAGGGTTTGCAGCAATGGATAATCTGGGTGACCAACCATCTTGGTTTGTGTGGGACCAAGGGATTTTCCAGGGTGTGGGGCTTCCAGTGCTAAAGTGGTGAAGTGCCAGGCAAACTAATGTGTTACTGTAGAGTAATCTTCCCTTAGTTCTACCAAAGAAGCTGTCTACAAATAGGAAGATGCTAGGGCAGATGATGAAAGGAGGGATTTGAGGAATTGGTTTTAGGAGGCATGTGAAATTGAAAGGGCAGGCTTAATAGGCTGTTCAGAAGGTGATGTGCCAGCCTAAAGCAAAAGGAACATTTAAGATCCAAGAGTATGAGTTCTGAAGTCACTCAGACCTGGGTTTGAATCTCAGTGTCTTTGTTTACCAGCTGTGTGATCTTGAGAAAGTTTCTAAACCAAGTTTCCACTTTCCACGTGACGCGGGGAAAACAACAGAACTGAACTATTGTGAGGTGTAATGAAATCATGTATGTAAAGCATTTAGCAGATTTGTATAGCTCAGAGTAAGCCTCCCCAAACATGTTGGCATTATTATTATTGTTACTAAGAAGGTCACATGAAGGAATCAAGTACAAGTCCTTTGGTAGAGATCGGGAGAAAGGAGTGAGAGAGTGGAGAGGAGGAAGTCTAGATGAGAAATGCTCTGGGCATCACTTGTTGGTGACTTTCAACCCACCTCTCTTTGCCTTGTATACTCCCAAGTGCAAAAAGGAGGAACGAAATTGAATAATATTTTCTACATAGAAGATAACAACAAAGTGGTTGACTTTCAAACTCAATGCTGAAAGTTTAATTTTTATTGAGGTGTGGCTAATTTACAGTATTATATTAGTTTCAGATGTACAACAAAGTGATTCAAGATTTTTATACTTTATTGCATTGAAAGCTACTGTAAACTAATGGCTATATTTCCCTGTGCTGTACTATACATCCTTGTTACCTCTTCATTTTGCATGTAGCAGTCTGTGTCTGTTAATCCCCTACACTTATCTTGCCTTCCCTCCTCTCCTCTCTGTGGTAGTAATCACTAGTTTGTTCTCCATATCTGTGAGCCTGTGAAAATTTAAAATTTGTGTTAAATTACAATTAGACAATAGAGTTTACCAAAGGAACAGAAGAAAGAAAATAGATCCCAAATAATAAAAAAAAGAACTTGATATCAGCTAGCTTCATATAGAAATGAGAGTAGAGAAAGAGGAGGGGTGAAGGAAGAGGGGAAGAGGCAGGTGCAGTCACCCAGCCATGCAGCGAAGGGAGAGTTTCCCATCCCGGGTGGGCGAGCATCCAGGGGCTTCCCTCTGGGATCCCTAACAACTAATTTTTAAAATTGAAAAAGAATAATAACATTTGTATCAAAACAGTTTCCCTCTCAGAGTTTTCTGCATGGCAGTCTTCACCTCCTTATTCCTCAAGCTGTAGATCAAGGGGTTCAGCATGGGGATCACTGTGGTGTAGAACACGGAGGCCACGTTCTCCTGCGCCAGGGAGCTGGCCGTGGAGGGTTTCAAGTACATGAAGGCAGTTGTTCCATAAAACATCCCCACAGCGGCAAGATGGGAGCTGCACGTGCTGAAGGCTTTGGCCCTTCCCCTTGTGGTGCTGATGTGGAGGATACTGGACAGGATGAAGGCATAGGAAATTAGGACTGTTAAACTGGTGACTACAATGTCAAATCCAGCCAAAACAAAGACTGTCATCTCAGTGTCATAGGTACTAGAGCAAGAGAGCATCATGAGGGGGAGGATGTCACAGAAGTAATGACTGATGAGGTGTCCACAATAGGGCAGTTTCAACATGAGGCCAGTCTCTATGGTTGAGCCAATGAATCCTATGGCATAGACCCCAGCCACCAGCAGGGAGCAGACTCGATGAGACATGATGATGTTGTAAAGCAAAGGCCTGCAGATGGCAACATAGCGGTCATAGGCCATCACTGTCAGCATGTAACACTCAGCAATGACAAACACTAGGAAGAAGTAGAGCTGGGACATGCACCCTGTGTAGGAGATGGTGTTCTTCTCTGACACAAAGTTCACCAGCATCTTAGGGGTAATGACAGAGGAGTAGCAGAGATCCACAAAGGACAGGTTGCTGAGGAAATAGTACATGGGGGTGTGAAGCTGAGCATTCAGACAAATCAGGGTTATCATGCCCAGGTTCCCTATCATGGTGACTGAGTAGATCCCAAGGAAGAGGAATAACAGTGGGAGCTGGAGCTCTGGCCGATTTGTTAAACCTCCGAGAATGAACTCTGTCACTGTGGAGTGATTTTCTGCAGCCATTCTCCTCTGGTTGGGTGTTCTGTGGAGACAGAAATGAAGATCTCTGTGAAAGCCCACGTCATGTTTTGCTTGGTCAAGCTAGTTTGTGCATCTCAGGCCAGCTGAGTGATCCTGGGATCCTTTCTGATGAGTACTCCCTCATCCTGCCGATTTTTGGGGAGGAAGACCAGACCCTAGGTATTTCAAAGATCATGGAGATGAGAGGAAAAGGGGGCAAGATCTAGAACTTTTACAACATTCATGTTACTGAAATATCCTAGAGTAGTGAGTTTTAAAGTCTAGTCCCTGGGCCAGCATCATTGGTGTCACTTGAAGACATCAGATGCAGATTCTCAGGCCTCACTCCAGACCTACCAACTCAGGAACTCTGGGATGGGATGCAGTGATCTGTGTATCATACTGTCTCCAGGAAAGGCTGATGCAGGCTCAAGTCTGAAAACTTCATTCCTGTAGGTAACAAGCAGTAGAATTAATATTTTGTAGTTGGAAAGTATTTGCTTTAAAAATGAAATTTCCCTGTGGTCTATGCAAATCTTAAATATTCATTTATTTTGAACATATGAATACTTATCTCAAACTGATGCAGTACTAGGGTGAAAGGGTTACCATATAAGTATCTTTTAGTTAAAGGTCAATTTCTGTAACTGAAAGATGAAGATATTAATAATAGTAATATTAATTCCAAAGTTGGTTGTAAAAGTAGTATGGGATATTGCATAGTTAGAAATATTTTTTCCAAGAAGTTCAGTTCAGTTCAGTTGCTCAGTCGTGTCCGACTCTTTGTGACCCCACGAATCACAGCACGCCAGGCCTCCCTGTCCATCACCATCTCCTGGAGTTCACTCAGACTCACGTCCATCGAGTCCGTGATGCCATCCAGCCATCTCATCCTCGGTCGTCCCCTTCTCCTCCTGCCCCCAATCCCTCCCAGCATCAGAGTCTTTTCCAATGAGTCAACTCTTCTCATGAGGTGGCCAAAGTACTTGAGTTTCAGCTTTAGCATCATTCCTTCCAAAGAAATCTCAGGGCTGATCTCCTTCAGAATGGACTGGTTGGATTTCCTTGCAGTCCAAGGGACT
>SJYT01035317.1:0-10175 GCA_006410635.1 Cephalophus harveyi | reverse complement strand
TGGATGAAACTGGAACCTATTATACAGAGTGAAGTAAGCCAGAAAGAAAAACACCAATACAGTATACTGACACATATATATGGAATTTAAAAAGATGGCAATGATGACCCTGTATGCGAGACAGCAAAAGAGACACAGATGTATAGAACGGACTTTTGGACTCTGTGGGAGAGGGAGAGGGTGGGATGATTTGGGAGAATGACATTGAAACATGTATACTATCATGTAAGTACGAAGCACCAGCCTATGTTCGATACAGGATACAGGATGCTTGGGGCTGGTGCACGGGGATGATCCAGAGAGAGGATATGGGGTGGGATGTGGGAGGGGGATTCAGGATTGGGGGCTCGTATACACCTGTGGAGGACTCATGTCAATGTATGGCAAAACCAATACGGTATTGTAAAGTAAAATAAAGTAAAAATAAAAGTGAAAAAAAAAAAAAAGAGGCTTTTGAGTTCCTCTTCACTTTCTGCCATAAGGGTGGTATCATCTGCATATCTGAGGTTATTGATATTTCTCCCAGCAATCCTGATTCCAGCTTGTGCTTCTTCCAGCCCAGCGTTTCTCATGATGTACTCTGCATATAAGTTAAATAAGCAGGGTGACAGTATACAGCCTTGATGGACTCCTTTTCCTATTTGGAACCAGTCTGTTGTTCCATGTCCAGTTCTAACTGTTGCTTCCTGACCTGCATATAGGTTTCTCAAGAGGTATAAGGGTCTTTAAATCCTTAAGATGTGGGAAAAAGACAAGAAAATCTGCATTGCACTGAAAACTTTAAATGTTGTCTTCTTGGTGGTTCAATTGTTAACTTTATAATAATTATTTCAGAGGTAGCTAAGATTTTTAGATATTATTTTCATTTATAACAAAGAAGAAAAATTCCCCTAGGTAGCAACAGCAGATTGAAAATATCATATCTATGCAACCCCTTCTGTTCAGTTTCTACCTCTTAAAATATTAAGAAACATAGAAAATCCACCTAGAATATACCATTATCAGAAATCAAAGTGCTTCACAAAGCAGTACAGTAAACAGCTTTCATTGAGTGTGGTGCAGATGGGAAAATCCTAGACAGCATTGACTTAGTTATTGATTCCCGTATCATCTAATAATATAAAATAGGTAAATATGACCCCATACTTAATATCAGTCACCACAATTATTACCGCCAGTTCTAGCATTCCATCAGAGGCTCAGGATTGCTGCCCATAAGAACACGGCACACAAAGAAGAATTACTTAGAGATGAAGGTAAACATATGGTTGAAAATAGCCTCATTAGAGATAGTAATAGGTAAATATGACCCCATACTTAATATCAGTCACCACAATTATTACCGCCAGTTCTAGCATTCCATCAGAGGCTCAGGATTGCTGCCCATAAGAACACGGCACACAAAGAAGAATTACTTAGAGATGAAGGTAAACATATGGTTGAAAATAGCCTCATTAGAGATAGAAGTTTATGAAAGAAATATTTTTCTGCTATGGTTGCTTTAAATCATAATTAAGTACCTGTGCTAAGGAAAAATGAAAGATAATCTCCTGGAAATATTAGTGAATGACTTGGTTGCAACAGTCAGGAAATAAATATCAGGAAATGAGAGGGCCATATAGATTTATATCTAGTCCTAAATTTATTCAAAGAGGCCAGCATTATCATGAATAATAGGTCCCTGGGGTTGGGAAACTTGGGGGAAGTCTGTTTATATATATAGGCGGAACTTCTCTTGGGATGTAGTCACTTCAGAGACTGGAGTTCTCAGTAAAGAGCAATTAGAGTCTTGGTTTACAGCTGTGCTGGGAACCATGTTTCACCTCCCACCCCCAGATGTGTTAATTTTCCTTTTATTGGGGAAGTCAAGTTGCTGCTTGAGAAACAGTGCTTAGTGCTTCTATTTAAATAATTTACCACCAAGAACTCCATCATCATCACCACCACCACCACCACCAGCTGCAACCATCCCAGTCATTGCCTTCATCATCATCAGTCACTATTATTAGGAAAATTACTCATTATTAGTTATTCACCATAAGGCATAATCAACTAGACTTGAAATGTTTATTTTAAAACATTTAAAAAACATATTGGAATATTTGTGTTAAAAGCTATAATTTCAGTAAGGAAATGTTAATTGAGGAGCCGATTATACAGAATGAAGTAAGCCAGAAAGAAGAACACCATTACAGTATACTGACACATATATATGGAATTTAGAAAGATGGTAATGATGACCCTGTATGCGAGACAGCAAAGAGACACAGATGTATAGAACGGACTTTTGGGCTCTGAGGGAGAGGGAGAGGGTGGGATGATTTGGGAGAATGGCATTCTTATCATGTAAGAAATGAAGCGCCAATCTATGTTCGATACAGGATACAGGAAGCTTGGGGCTGGTGCACGGGGATGATCCAGAGAGATGATATGGGGTGGGAGGTGGGAGGGGGGGTTCAAGATTGGGAGCTCGTATACACCCATGGTGGATTCATGTCAATGTATGGCAAAACCAATACGGTATTGTAAAGTAAAATAAAGTAAAAATAAAATTAAAAAAAAAAATAAAGTGAAAAAAAAAAAGAATGCTAAATTTGTCACCCTGCTTTAGCATCTGTAGCCTGACAGTGTAGAATGGCAGGAGGTTGAGGGGCACAAGAATGTAGACTATATTAATAAGAATGCATTCCAATATCAAACAACAAATTTCAACACTGCACACTGCTATTACTTTTGTGCCAAATTAATGAGAACTCTTTCCCTATAATATTCTCGTTTATAAGGGAAATATGTTTATAAGAATATGCACTTCTCAAAGATGCATGCAGCAATATGTCACCTATGAAAATGACTATAATGAGATTTTTAAATTAAACTTTTTCTTTCAAAGTAATTGAGGTATTTCAAATCCTAAAAAATGATGCTGTGAAAGTGCTGCACTCAATATGCCAGCAAATTTGGAAAAGTCTGTTTATAAGGGAAATATGTTTATAAGAATATGCACTTCTCAAAGATGCATGCAGCAATATGTCACCTATGAAAATGACTATAATGAGATTTTTAAATTAAACTTTTTCTTTCAAAGTAATTGAGGTATTTCAAATCCTAAAAAATGATGCTGTGAAAGTGCTGCACTCAATATGCCAGCAAATTTGGAAAAGTCAGCAGTGGCCAGAGGACTGAAAAAGGTCAGTTTTCATTCCAATCCCAAAGAAAGGCAATGCCAAAGAATGCTCAAACTACCGCACAATTGCACTCATCTCACATGCTAGTAAAGTAATGCCTAAAATTCTCCAAGCCAAGTTTCAACAATATGTGAACCATGAAATTCCAGATGTTCAAGCTGGTTTTAGAAAAGGAAGAGGAACGAGAGGTCAAATTGACAACATCCGTTGAATCATTGAAAAAGCAAGAGAGTTCCAGAAAAACATCTATTTCTGCTTTATTGACTATGCCAAAACTTTGACTATGTGGATCACAATAAACTGTGGAAAATTCTTCAAGAGATGGGAATACCAGACCATTTGACCTGCCTCTTGAGAAATCTATATGCAGGTCCAAAAGTTAGAACTGGACATGGAACAACAGACTGGTTCCAAATAGGAAAGGGAGTACGTCAAGGCTGTATATTGTCACCCTGCTTATTTAACTTATATACAGAGTACATCATGAGAAATGCTGGGTTGGAGGAAGCACAAGCTGGAATCAAGATTGCTGGGAGAAATATCAATAACCTCAGATATGCAGATGACACCACCCTTATGGCAGAAAGTGAAGCAGAACTAAAGAGCCTCTTGATGAAAGCGAAAGAGGAGAGTGAAAAAGTTGGCTTAAAGCTCAACATTCAGAAAACAAAGATCATGGCATCTGGTCCCATCACTTCATGGCAAATAGATGGAGAAACAGTGGAAACAGTGGCAGACTATTTTTCTGGGCTCCAAAATCACTGCAAATGTTGTCTGTAGCCATGAAATAAAAAGATGCTTACTCATTGGAAGAAAAGTTATGACCAACCTAGATAACATATTTAAAAGCAGAGACATTACTTTGCCAGCAAAGGTCGATCTAGTCAAGGCTATGATTTTTCCAGTAGTCATGTCTGGATGTGAGAGTTGGACTACAAAGAAAGCTGAGTGCCAAAGAATTGATGCTTTTGAACTNATATTTAAAAGCAGAGACATTACTTTGCCAGCAAAGGTCGATCTAGTCAAGGCTATGATTTTTCCAGTAGTCATGTCTGGATGTGAGAGTTGGACTACAAAGAAAGCTGAGTGCCAAAGAATTGATGCTTTTGAACTGTGGTGTTGGAGAAGACTCTTGAGAGTCCCTTGGACTGCAAGGAGATCCAACCAGTCCATCCTAAAGGAAATCAGTCCTGAATGTTCATTGGAAGGACTGATGCTGAAGCTGAAACTCCAATACTTTGGCCACCTGATGTGAAGAAGTAACTCATTTGAAAAGGCCCTGATGCTGAGAATGATTGAAGGCGAGAGGAGAAGGGAGCAACAGAGGATAAGATGGTTGGATGGCATCACTGACTCAATGGACATGAGTTTGAGTAAACTCTGGGAGTTGGTGATGGACAGGGAGGCCTGGTGCACTGCAGTCCACGGGGCTGCAAAGAGTCAGACACTACTGAGTGACTGAACTGAACTGATCCTTCCTGTCCCTCATTTTTTTTTTTTTTGGTAGTGTAGACTTTACTGGGGACAAATTCTTTCACCTTTAATTTGTTTGAAAAATTTTCTCTCTTTTTTATTTTTGAAGAATATGCTGCCACAAATAGAATATGAAACTGATTTTTCTCTTTCAGTGCCAGCCTATGTTCGATACAGGATACAGGATGCTTGGGGCTGGTGCACGGGGATGATCCAGAGAGAGGATATGGGGTGGGAGGTGGGAGAGGGATTCAGGATTGGGAGCTCGTATACACCCGTGGTGGATTCATGTCAATGTATGGCAAAACCAATACGGTATTGTGAAGTAAAATAAAGTAAAAATAAAAATTAAAAAAAAGATGTAATTTCAGTGTTCTTTGACTTCTGTTTTGAAGTAACAGGTTAGTTATATTTTTTGCTCCTTTGAAAACAATGCCCCTTCTATCATGATTGCTTTTAGACTTTTTCTCTTTTCTTTGGTTTTCATTAGTATAAGTATGATAATCTTAGGTGTGGTATATTTTATATTCATATTGCTTATAGTTTCCTGGGCTGTTTTTTTCTAGGAAAGAACAAAAACTGCTTTAGTTTTTGTTGTGCTAAAAACATATAGCATACATTTTACCATCTTAAAAAATTTTATTGAGGTATAGTTGTTTCACAACATTGTTTTAGTTTCTACCGTACAGCAAAGTAAATCAGCTCTGTGTATATCTTATATATCCCTTCTTTTTTGTAGTTCTTTCCCATTTAGGTCCCCACAGAGCACAGAATAGAGTTCTCTGTGCTACACAGTTAGGTTACCATTAGTTATCTATTTCAGACATAGTGTCAATAATGTATATATCCCAAATCCCAATTCATCCCACCACTCCCTCTTGGTATCCATACATTCAGACATATTTCTATGTCTGTGTCTCTGTTTCTGCTTTGTAAATAAGATAATCTAAAACCAATTCTGGGCTTTTTTTTTTTTTTTAAATTCTGTGGGTTCATTATTTCATCAAATTGGGGAAATTTTCATCTACAATCTTCAAAAATATTCTGTTTACTCCAATTCTCACCTAACTCACCTTTTGAAACTCTGATTACACATATGTTGGCATTGTTCTAAAGTCTGTGGTTGCTGTGGTCTTTATTGTTTTTCTATCTGCATTTTCGTATGATAATTTCTATTCTGTTTTGCTTTTAGCAAAATTTTCTTTGGCTGTGCTGCGCCTGCTATTAAGTCAACCTAATGAATTTTTAATTTCCAATACTGTATTTTTCAGTTTTGAATTTTTGGGGAAAGTCTCCTTTATTTTTACTGTTTTAATGGAATTTGCCATCTGTTAGTCAATTTTGTATTTCTTTCAACTAAATTTAAATGATAAATAATTAGAGAAGCTACTTTAAAGTCTTTGCTAATAGCAACATTCAGGTCATATGTGGATCTGATTTTACTGAATATTTTTTCTTCTTGATTGTGAGTCATATTTTCCTGTTTCTTTAAAAATTTTTATTGGAGTATAGTTGATTTACAATGTTGTGTTAGATTCATGTGTACAGCAAAGGAAATAAAATGTATATGTATGGCACTCTTTTTTAGATTCTTTTCCCATAAGTTCTTACAAAGTGTTGAGTATTGTTCCCCATGCTATATAGCAGGTCCTTATTAGTTACCTGTTTTATATGTAGTAGTGTGTATATATGTCAGTCCCAATATCCCAGTTTATTTCCCCCCATCCTGCTTCCCCCCAGTAACCAGAAGCTTGTTTTCTACATCTGTGACTTTTATTTCTGCTTTGTAAATAAAAGTTCATTTTACCATTTTTTAAGGGTTGCAAAGAGTCGGACATGACTGAGCAACTGAACTGAACTGACCTGAAGGTTCCATGCATAGAAAGCATCATATGATACTTATAATTCTCTGCCTGATGTATTTTCCTCAGTATGACAATCTCTAAGTCCATTCATGTTGCTGCAAATGTTATTTCATTCTTTTCATGGCTGAGTAATATTCCATTGTTTGTATATACCAAATCTTCTTTATCCATTCCTCTGTTGATGGACATTTAGGTTGCTTTTATGTTCTGGCTATTGTAAATAGTGCTGCAATGAACATTAGGGTTCATGTATCTTTTCAAATTATGGTTTTCTTTGGATATATGCCCAGGAGTAGGATTTCTGGAATCATATAGCAGCTCTATTTTTATTTCTTGATAATGGGTCATAATTTCCTGCTTCTTTGTATTTATAGTAATTTTTCATTTTATGATGCTGGACATCATGAATATACTGTAGAGACTGTAGATTATGTTATTCTTCTCTACAGAATGTTGGAGTTTGTCCTTGGATGCAGGTAATTTGCTAGATCACCTTGATCCTGTTGAGATCTGAATTCAGGCTTTGCTAAGATGGATCCAGTTCAGTTTTGCCCTTAGTCTGAAGACTAGCTCTTACTTCGAAGGTATCAGTTTCAGATCTCATCCTAATTCCTGGTATTCAAATGCCTGGAGGTCTTTATCTTTGGCTTCTTCCTCTCTATACTTTGCCCCACAAATTTCAGCTATCTTAGCATCCTTGAGCATTGATCTTTATTTATTCTACTCGTAGAGACTGTTGTCATTTGCTTGGGTTCCACTTCACTATGCTCTGTTTGGAAATTGGCATTAGGGAGAAAGTTAGGATGAATGTGTCAGTCACCTTACATCCTTGCCTTCTGTGCTGTCTGCTTCCCAAAGCTTGCAGATAGTTGCCTTATATTATTTCTAGTCTGATAGTTGCTTATGGTCACAGGGTAAGTGTGATAATAGCTGTTCTGTTATACTTGAAACCAGAAGTCTGATTACTATAACTTGTTCTTTGTGTGCCTGCCAAGCTGAAGGTCATATGGAAACATGGACCAGGAGAGGCTGGAAACCTGGAGGTGTGAACTAGGTCTGTGACCCTGGGCAACTGGCTTGACTCCCTTGGGTCTTCTCTGTGTCTCTAAGATGTGGATAAGTATCAGGTCTGTGGATATGCAAGTTTCTGGCAATGGAACCACTAAAGAAGGTTTAAAAATATGGCTGCCATTTATACCCACAGACATGCTGATTCAGAGGATGTGGGTGGAGCCCAGAATTTTTCCCTTTTCCTTCTTTTAGTTTTATTGAGCTATAACTAACATACAGTATTGTATATATTTAAGGTGTACAGCATACTTATTTGACTTACATTATGAAATGATTATTATAAGTTTAGTGATAACTTATCATCACATATAGATAATTATCATCTCATATAGATATGACATTAAAGAAATAGGAAAAAATTTTTTTGTGATGAGCACTCAGAATTTACTTTCAACGTTCATATATAACATTCAGCTGTGTTAATTTTATTTATCATACTGTACATTATATTCCTAATGCTTATTCATCTTATAATTGGAACTTTGTACCTTTTGACTGTCTTCATCCAACTCTACCCCCACTCCTTGCCCCAGCCCCTGCCTCTGGCAACCACAAATCTGATCTTTTTTTCTATGAGTTTGTTGATTTTGGAAGAGTAACTGACCTACAACGCTATGTTAGCTCCTGTTACACCACATGGTGATTTGATATTTCTATATGTTTCAAAGTGATCACTATAGTAAGTCGAGCTACAATATGTCACCATACAAAGATACTATAGTTATCGTCTATATTCCCCAGACTGTACATTTTATACCCATGACTCATTTATTTTGCAACTGGAAATTTATATCTCTTAATTTCCCTCACTTGTCTCAGAATTTCTCTTTAATCAACACTCTAGGAAATTTTAGTGCTTAGCCATGTTTGTGAAACACTGGATTTGGTAATTTCCTGAGTCTTTTCAGGTCAAAATTCTGAGTATGTAGGCTTGATATTAAAGAAAGTAAGAAAAGATTGAAAGATCAAGACAGTGGATAAACAATTTTTGACAAGGCAGAAGTTTGTGTTGGGGAGGAGAAGATAAAGACAGAAGCAAACCGAAGAGGAAGAACAAATTTGGGTGTATCACTGCACTGGGAATCTTATCCACCAGGATTCAGTCTGTGAGCCCGAGAAGCTGGAAAGTCAATAGAGAGGAGCACTTGATGAAAAGTGGGTGGTGCACTGGGATGACCCAGAGGGATGGGATGGGGAGGGAGGTGGGAGGGGGGTTCAGGATGGGGAACACATGTACACCCATGGCGGATTCAAGTCAGTGTATGGCAAAACCAATACAATATTTTAAAGTAAAATAAATAAACAGAATAAAATAATTATATTAAAAAAATAGCGGGTGGAAGGCAGGGACAGCCAAAGGGAGTTTTCATTCAGAGAAAGGCTGCTCCTGGCAGAAGTTGAAAGCAGTTACCTGATAGAGATTCTTTGTTACCATTAAATTTACACCCCTTGAGAGGATAAGGGCAGGAAATCACAAAAATTTCCTTGTTAAAACTAGATACACTGCAGTTCTTCCTGGAATAAATTGGAATATGAATAGATTATTGAGAGTTCCACCCTAAATTTTATGATTATAAATAGCCCTTGGTGTTACTATTTCCTTGATACACTTCTTGTTTTTATTAAAGTCATTGCATATTTGTTACTTTCCAACAGATTGCCAGATTTGTGAAGGCAGGGACATTGCTTTATGGATTTCAGCAGCTCTCACCAGAAGGAAGTTTGGACTAGTGATTAAAAAATAAGTACCTGGAGTTAGATAGACCCAGGCATGTGGGCTGTGAAACACAATGTCTCTCTGAGCAACTTACCTTAAAAATGAATATCATTATTGGGAGAAATAAGTAATATATGTGTATGGATGTGAGAGTTGGACTGTGAAGAGGGCCGAGCGCCGAAGAATTGATGCTTTTGAACTGTGGTGTTGGAGAAGACTCTTAAGAGTCCCTTGGACTGCAAGGAGATCCAACCAGTCCATTCTGAAGGAGATCAACCCTGGGATTTCTTTGGAAGGAATGATGCTAAAGCTGAAACTCCAGTACTTTGGCCACCTCATGCGAAGAGTTGACTTATTGGAAAGGACTCTGATGCTGGGAAGGATTGGGGGCAGGAGGAGAAGGGGACAACAAAGGATGAGGTGGCTGGATGGCATCACGGACTCGATGGACGTGAGTCTGAGTGAACTCTGGGAGTTGGTGATGGACAGGGAGGCCTGGCGTGCTGCGATTCATGGGGTCACAAAGAGTCAGACACGACTGAGCGACTGAACTGAACTGAACTGTTGGTGTTTTTGATCTTGGCAGCCAGAACTCAGTGTAAAGGATTTGTGTTATGCACAACATTGGATATTCAAGAAATGGTGATGACAGTCATTTTTATCACAATGATTTTTCTCTTAATTGTACCAGATCAGTGTTTGCTGAAAGAAACTGTCTCTAGAAGCCAAAGTAAGCCATATCAAGGGTATAAGCAAACATTTCTTCCCCTGGGAAAATAATCTCCCAGAGAATGGTCTTGAGGGAGTTTCTGAATAATCAAGTCACTGAGATCTACAATCCTAATAAAACTGCCTATTCTCCTG
>SJYT01035315.1:10768-41762 GCA_006410635.1 Cephalophus harveyi | reverse complement strand
TCCTAGTGACAGGCGGGAGGGGAGGATCCCCACGGCCCTCAGCCCCTCGGCCTTGTGCCCGTCCGACTGTGAAATAGGGCAAGCCCATTCCAAAGCAGACTATTATTATTTTCCAAGAAAGTCCTGAGAACGGGGACGCTCTCAGGTCCGAGAGACCCCGTTCTCTCGGACCTTTCTCCTTGCTTTCTCTTGCCTTGTTTAACTTCCCTATTCGGCTGCAATGTTTAACTTCCCTATTCGTTCCACAACTTAAAAACAGGAAACTTTAAAGCAGGAAATTTCACCAGAGGAAATTCTCAATCCCAGCCTTCAAAATCTACTCCTCTGGGATGATTTCTCCGAAACCTAAAAGCTTTGGGCTTCCAAGGGGAGATAAGACCAAAAAGACTTACTTACTGTTCTAACACTGGCTGCAAAACCGACTTGATAACAGGTCCCAGCGGCCAGAAAACGGAACTCTCGATTATAATACTCTGCGGGAGCGCAATAACTTCTGCTGCCGCAATGGCAAGTGGTTAGAAATCCCTTATGTTCAGGCTTTCTTTGCTCTTCGCTCTCGACCCTCTCTCTGTGAATCCCCTTCTGCTTCTCAAGTACTCTTGGCCCACTCTGAGCCACATCCTCCTAATACAATGTCTCCCAATCCTTGTTCAGACTTTTCTTTTTCCTTCCACCTTTCCGACCACAGCCCACCCCTATCGCTCCCAATCCCCTTGCAGCCGCTCCAGATCCAGTTCCACAACCTCCCCCTTAGGTCCCCTCCTCCCTCCCTCCCTCTCAAGGGCAGGCGGTGGCCACCGGAGACCTCAGTCCCACCCTCTGCCCTGAGGGTTCCAAGGCTTTATCCCGACCTCCCTAGATCCCCTCTCCGAACAACTTTAAAACGGGAAACTTTAAAGCAGGAAATTTCACCAGAGGACCCTGCTCCCCTCCTCCCTTTACCTGAAGTAGCAGGAGCAGAAGGCATTGTTCAGGTTCCTAACCCATTCTCCCTCACCTATCTGTCTCAGATTGAAAAGAATCTTGGCTCCTTCTCCTCAGATCCAGATAATTACTGAAAGAATTCAAAGATCTTACCCAGTTTTAGGACTTACCCTAGCATGATATTTACATCATACTTTCCTCCACTCTTCTTCCAGAAGAGAAGGAAGGAGTATGGAGTATGGCAAGCCTCTCAGGTGCATGCTGATGAGATACACTAAGCCCATAGGGGCAACGGCTGTCCCCGGAGATGATCCCAACCGGGATTATCAGGCAGGGAGACCTGGGTGAGCAGCCCATAATCATGACTGCTTGCCTCACTGTGGGCCTTCAAAAGGCAGGGCATAAAGTCATCAACTTTGATAAGCTGCAGGAAATAACTCAAAGACTAGATGAAAACCTGGCACAATTTCCATCCAGGTTAACGGAAGCACTACAAAAATATGCAAAATTAGACCCCACTTCAGCAGAGGGCACCACTGTCCTTAACACCCATTTTATCTCCCAGTCGTCCCCAGATATCCGAAAGAAACTAAAAAAGACAGAAGAAGGCCCTCAAACCCCTCAATGAGACCTTTTAAATTTAGCCTTAAAGATTTCCAAAAATCAGGAAGAACAGGCAAAGCTAGAGAAGGCCTAAACAGACCAGCCCAAATACCACCTTTTAGCCACTGCCCTACATGGCTCCAAGCCTCCATCAACCAACAAAGAAAGGAAGCCAACTGGTCCCTGCTTCAAATGTGGCAAAGAAGGCCACTGGGCCCGCTCATGCCTAAAGCCAAGGCCCCCTCCAGGTCCATGTCCCAGCTGTGGCATAAAGGGACATTGGAAGTTCGACTGCCCAAATCCGCCTCCAGGGATCCGGACATCCCCTCTTGGTCCAGAGCAAGAGTCCTCTGACCCAGCTCTGCCCAGCCTTCTCAGACTTGCCACTGAAGTCTGAAGGTGCCCAGGGCCCCAGGCCCCAACTCTCATCACCTCTATGGAGCCTCAGGTAACTCTTGCAGTGGCAAGTAAGCTGATCTTCTTTCTCATTGACACAGGGGCCACTTACTCTGCTATGCCTCCCTATTCTGGAAAAACCAAGGTCTCTCAGGTCTCTGTTATGGGGGTTGATGGTTTAATAGCTACACCACAAATAACGAGCCATTTTTTCAGTGAGACCCCATGTGGGCCCTATCAGCCATGTTCTGCATGGATTATTCAGTTAGATTTTTTAAGATTTAATTGACATGTTACTTTTTATTAATTTTAGGTGTCAACAAAATATTGTCAATCTGTAGAAAACATTGCAAATTGTAATTGAGCCACTTTTAAGATTATAACCTGGGAGACAGTTTTTTAGAAAGTTCTGAAAAAAGTCCTCGCATTAGAAGCCAAAGCACAGTTATATGAGTTTTTGAGATAGAGGGTTATACATCAAAAGTTTATGTATCAGAGTAATACCGGCAACTTACATAGGCCAAAGCGAGTGGTGGGTCATTATGACACCTTATAGGATTAAGGAAGGAATGTTTTCTCCTAAAGAGTTACCTTGCTAGCAAAAGGAAATTGTTTTGTCCGTTTGTTTGTTTGATGAGTTGGTATTCCTGTGTCTTCTAAAGTGACCTGGTTAATGTGGTATATAGATATGAAATATACGCTAAAGAGGAAGGTGGTGAGTGGCTCAAATGGCAGAGAAAAATTTATGTTGCTTTTTTTTGCCCTGCTTTAAATTCATTTTTTTTTTAATCACAGGCATACAATAATTTTGTATTTATACATATTGTGAAGTGATCGCCACAAGACCTCTGGTTAATGGTCATCACCTCACATAGTTACAATCTTTTAATTTTGAGATGAAAACTTTTGAGATCTACTCCGTTAACTCATTTCATATATACAATACAGTATTGCTAAATATAATCAACATGCTGTACATCATATCCCCAGGACTTATCTTATAAGTGAAAGCTTGAACCCTTTCACCACCTTCACCTACCTATTGTACCCACTTTCCAATCCTGGCATTTGGCAACCAACAATCTGTTCTCGGCTTCTATGAGTTCATTTTCTTTTTTGTTTAGTGTTTTTTTTTTTTTTTAATATTCCACATTTAAGTGATTTCACATAGTTTTTGTCTTTACCTCTCTGACTTCTCTGACCATGATTTCCTCAAGTTCCATCCGTATTGAGGCAAATGACAGGTTGTCTTTTTTTTTCTCATGACTTAATACTATTTCATGGTATATATAATCATATTTTCTTTATCCATTCACCCATTGAAAAACATTTAGAATTTTTCCATATTTTGGCACTGCAGTGAACATGGGAGGTGGTAGTAGTTTTATTAGTTTATTTTTTGATGGACCTGCATGCCGTTTTCCAGAGTATTGCACCAGTTTGCATTCCTACCAACAATGCACCAGGGCTCCCTTCTCTCCATATCCTCACCAGCATTAATTATCTCCTGTCTTTTCATGATAGCCATATTAACAGGCATGAGGTGATATTTCACTGTGACTTTAATTTGCATTTCCCTGATTAACAATGGGGAGCATCCATTTATGTACCTGTTAGCCATTTGAATATCTTCTTTGGAAAAATGTCTATTCAGGTCCTTTGCTCATTTTTACTAGAGAAGGGCATGGCAACCCACTCCAGTATTCTTGCCTGGAGAATCCCATGGACAGTGGAACCTGGTGGGCTACACAGTCCATGTGACCACAAAGAGTCGGACACGACTGAAGTGACTTAACATGTATGCATGCATGCTCATTGTTACATTAAATTATTTGTTTTTTATTTTTGTACTGAGTTGTATGAGTTCTTTAGACATTTTGAATGGCAATCCTGTATCAGATATATGGTTTGAAAATATTGTCCCTAATTTTACAGGTTGCCTTTCCGTTTTGTTGATCACTTATTTTGCTGTTCATAGTCTTTCTAGTTTGAAGTAGTCCCATTTGCTTATTTTTAATTTTGTTGCTTATGCTTTTGGTATCATGTTTAAAAAATCACTGCCAAGACTCATATCAAGAAAAGTTTCTGCCGTGTTTTCTTCTAGGAACTCTATGGTTTCAGATCTTACATTGAAATCTTTAATCTATTTCTAGTTAATTTTGTAGTGGAGTAAGATTGGAGTCTAGTTCATTCCTTTCATTTGAATATCCTTTTTCTTTTTTTTTTCCAGTAAGGATTATTTAAAAGATGATCTTTTCTCATTGAATATTTTTGGCTCCCTTGTGAAATATTAGTTGATCATGTATGTATGGGCTTATTTTATGGCTTTTGATTCTGTTCCACTGGTTCATGAGCCTGCTTTTATGCCTATATCACATGGCTGTGATCACTATAGCTTACAATATTCCCTGAAATCAGAAATGTTATGCCTGCAGGTTACTTTGGCTTTTAGGAGTCAGTTTTAGTTTTATATACATCTTAAAGTTGCTTTACTTTTTTTTTTCTACTATTTTGGACAGAAATATCTCTAATAATGTTATTACTAAAAGATTAGATTATTACTAAATTTAAAATTTTCCTTTATAATTGGAATCTTTTGTTTTATATAGATCTTTTCATTTTCCTTATTTTCAGCACATTTAAATTTCCTATGAAAAATAATTTCTTCAATTCAGAAACAATATGAGTGTTTCTAATGAAATATTCTGCCCAGGGATATGCTGTGTGTTCAACAAGGCATAAAACCTAATCCAGGTGGACATGTAACATTGAGACAGTTTCTAGGCATTTTGTGACAGAAACAGGTATTTATTTCTTTAGACTTGACCCTAAAAATAGGCAGAAACTGTTGCACCCATTGCTTGTTCAAAGTCCAAGGTACAAAAGGCAAAATTGAGAAAAGGTCATTGATATCTCGTCCTGGTGATATTTTCTGAACCGTGGATCAAGAAGTGACTGACCTATAGCTGGATCTAAGATTTTTGTGTATTCCTAGTTCCAGCAGTTTGATACTCAGCTTAGGAACATATTTTAGTGTGAAGTTAGTGATAGGACATAACTCTTGTCTCTGATTCTTTCCTAGCTCTTGGCACCTGAAATATTCTTTGGGGAATATATTAATAATCTGAAAAAAATAAGTTAACATTTAACTTCACAGTATCTAAAAACAAAAATCTGCAGTAAATCACTAACAAATAGCAATATAAAATGTAGATACATTTTTCTCAAGATATAAATAACCTTTGAATTGTCCAGTATCCAACAAATGCAATGTCATAATACAAAAAGTGGTATTGCTTTGGAACTTTGGGAAATGGTTTTCCAAATTTGAGATATTGGCTCACAATCTTTATTCAGATCAATTATAGTTTTTGAACAATATTGTCTTCCTTTCAGTAAGATGCTTGAAAGCACATTAGATTAATAACAAAAGAGTGCAGATTTTAACTAAAAAAGATATTATTTGGATAACAAAAGAAGACGAATCAATGATATGACCCCAAAATTCTAGTCACAGGCTTATAACTAAGAAAAATGAATGCATTTATCCACACAAACTACATACTTTAATGCTCGTAACCACATTATTCATAGAGCCAAATATGAAAACAACACAAATATTAGACAATTACTGAATGGATTAAAAAAATGAAGTATATCTGTACAAAAGTATTATTCAGAAATAAAAATTCTTGAAGTACTGATACATATGATCTTAGGAATCAATCTTGAAAACTTGCTCAATAAAAGAAGGTAGCATAAAAGACCACACAGTGTATTTAAAAGGAAGAATTGTATGGTGTAAAATGTATGTCAATAAAATTGTCATTAAAAGAGCAGAGGAGCAAAGCATTTCAGAAAGAAAATAAAATTATACCCATAGCTGACACCTATGGCTCAAATATGAAGTCTATACTAGATCTGAAACTGGAATTTGAATACCTTGGACATTACCAGAATCAGACTCCTAGATTACTGAGATTTGCTTGTGATCTCTTAAGCAGATAGGTTTCCCTGACAATTCAAAAATCCCTCATATTTTCTAATCAAAACTTCAGCACTCTTAGAATATCAAGGAAAATATTTTTTTTTAAGTCATGTGGTGAGAATCCAGATAGCTATAGTTTCTTTTTATTGGTGATGTGGAGTACATATTTCAAAAGAACACTGACACTCTGAATAAGGTTCCTTATACCACAGTAATTATATAAATTCAGAAATGAAACTTTTGCTCCAAACTGCTGCTGCTGCTGCTAAGTCGCTTCAGTCGTGTCCGACTCTGTGCGATCCCATAGATGGAAGCCAGCCAGGCTCCCCCGTCCCTGGGATTCTCCAGGCAAGAACACTGGAGTGGGTTGCCATTTCCTTCTCCAATGCATGAAAGTGAAAAGTGAAAGTGAAGTCTTCCGACTCTTAGCGACCCCATGGACTGCAGCCTACCAGGCTCCGCTGCCCATGGAATTTTCCAGGCAAGAGTACTGGAGTGGGGTGCCATTGCCTTCTCCAAACTAAGGAACGTGATTTAATTCAGAGTCACTAATTTGAGCTGCTATTATGTTAATATTCACATGTTTTCCACTTCTTTTGAAAGGGGACACTTTTGTCAGCAAGTAGGTCAAAATAGCAAATATTTTGCCACCAGATTATGACGCAGTGCTCTATCTTCACCAAAGAGGACAAAGTTTTGTGAAACTAATTTTGTAAAGGAGATAGTCACTTTAAGATTTTTATTATAAGATTTCCATTCTGGATAGGATATACTTAGTAGTAACAGGACATTTCCTATACCAGAAAAGAAAACAGTGGTTCAGTTTAAAAAGCTGCTTATTTTTAAAGCTATCAGAAGCTTTTGGAGCAATGAGAATGAGATAAATTGGAATTCCAGAAGAGGAGGAGACTGTACCACAGTAGGCTGAGGATCACTGGCTGAGTTTCTTGTTCATTGCTAAGAGCACCTGCTGATTCTGAGCGTGAGGTAGGGCTCAGGTGTAGCTCAAGCTGAAAGATTTTGTTGGTAGAGATAAAGCAGAAGATCTTTGGTTATTCTATACTTAATTCTGTGTTTGGTTCATCATAGTCTCAGTATTTTGTACTCTTGGAGGGGGAAAAGCCTATTGATTTCTCTTGAGTTACATAGAACTAATATTGGTTCTTTAAAGATTTTTCATAGGAAATTTGATGGTAAAACATGTCCCACCTAGCATATCAAATAATTTTCCCTCTATCATCTTTCATTTTTGTTCAGGAAAATCTACCAAATTATGTGAGATTATGGGAAAAGCTGAAATGTGGTTGATTCGAACTAACTGGGATTTTGAATTTCCTCACCCTTACTTACCTAACTTTGAATTTGTTGGAGGACTGCACTGCAAGCCTGCAAAACCCTTGCCTAAGGTAATTCAATGTGTTTCTTTTTGCCTCTCTCAGTATTTACCTCCTGGAATGATTTGTAGTTTATTATTTCTAGTATTTGATATTCAAACTGAAAGCCTAGACACAAGAATTAATGGGACTTACCCACATTAGACTTTTATGCTACCAGATTTTCTACATCATTGTGGTACTCATTACTGATGCTAATCAAATATGCCAGATGTTTAGCTAAAATAAAATTCCCAGCCCCTGAGTTTAGTGAAATTGTCCAATATTCTCAGGGCAATGAGTATGAGCTGAAGAGGCATGTAAAACTTCTATATCCAACTCTTAATTATCAGATGCACTTACTCCAGAGTTCTCTTTCCCTTTGTGATGTGAATGGCGTGTGTCAATCTGAATCCTGATTAAAAAGACATGGAATAATAGATGGATATATGGTAAAAGAAAGAAGCTGTTGCTTTAAGACACTAAGATTCTTGAGCCTTTTATTTGCTTGTTTATTTTTGGCCATGCTGCTGCAGCATGTGGGATCTTTGTTCCCTGACCAAGATTACACAGGCGTCCCCTGCCTTGGAAAGCAGAGTCTTCATCACTGGAACGGCAGGGAAACCCCAAGACACTGAGATTTTTGTTGCAAGTTATTCAGCATAACCTAATCTAAGAAATGGACATAGTAGAGAAATTACAATACTTTGAGAAAAGATCAAATAGAGGTGTGATGGCTCACCCGAAATCCTGGCAGAACTTACAGTAATGATTTGTTTGGTTTAAATAGAGGAAAGAAATTAACCTGGAAAGATGATCATAGGATAAATTATTAAAAAAAAAAAAATCAAATGAGCAATACTAAGTAATCTTTGAGCTTCCCTGGTGGCTCCTTCCACCTGGAGTGGAGGAGACCTGCGTTCAATCCCAGGGTAGGGAAGATCCCCTTGAGGAGGGCATGGCAACCCATCCCAGTATTCTTGTCTGGAAAATCCCCATGGATTAGAGGAGCCTGGTGGGCTACAGTTCATGGGGTCGTGAAGAATCAGACACGACTGAGCAGCTAAGTGCAGCACAGTACAAGTATTCTTCACCTCAAATTTAATATCAATGACAGATCAATGTATAAGTTTCAAGCAATAACGTGATACAGCTTACCACTTCATGTATTTTGGATATTGAATTATTTGGAATGGAGTACGATTTAAATGGGCTGAGATGGAATGGGCTGAGAAATAGGTGCAATAGTTTCAGAAAGACGTTATAGAAATCCAAACTGAAATATGAAAATAATTTTGAGCATAAGTGGAAAGATTTGGTGAATATTTACAAAGAAAGTCAGATTTTCAGATTGGCTGAAAGTGGCAGTTAAGAGTGACAGTTTCAGAATTAATCCTTAGCTTTTTATTTCTTGTATATGTCATACCTTTATATTTATTATATTGCGTGGGAATTTAGTATAGAATATTGTCATTTACTAAGGTGAAAGGAGAAGGAGAAAGGAGAAGTTTTGAGGGAAAATGGTCACTTCATGTTTGTATATGCTGAGTGAAGTACAATGCAGTATCTAGCAAGCAGCTATTAAATGCACTGTTTTAATCACAGGAGACAGGTCAATTAAGTATTTATGAAGTTTTTTAAATTAATAGACTATTTTTAGAGACATTTACATTCACAGCAAAATCTTAAAGCACAATGTTCAATATTTTGAAAAGATAGATGATGTTGGATATCCATTTTACATTGTCATAACCCATTTTTTTTCAGCTCAGAAAGTAATCCTTTACGTATTCTGAGTTTTTTTTTTTTTTTTCATAATTTTTAATACAAGATCTATGCCTTGTAAACATTCAGTTCTAAAATCCTAGAAATCAAATGTTGGAATAGTGTGAGGCTTGCTTATAAACATATAAGATATATTTAATAGCTCAAAAATATGAATAATTCTTCTATTGTCTTAGTATTGACCAATAACACATATGTATGTGTAATGTTTAATGTGTATGTGTATGTATGTGTAATGTGTGTATTTAAGTATTTATTTATCAATATTGTAGCATCAAGGATCAATCTGTTATTTTTTGCAGGGTGTCTAGAAAGCATAAGGGCTTTGTAGATTTTCCAGTGAATCTATCTCCCCATCTCCACCCACCAGAGAACATTAGGGCCCTGGGGACACTAAAAAAGCACAATCACATCTCTGCAGCCACATAATGACATGCTCTCACACATATGAAAAAAAAAAAAAGATTTTTAAATCTATGATATCAGGAGGTTTCTTCAATGTAGCAAGTATTTTCATAACATTGAATTATTTGAATAATTTGTATCGCTAATGTTGGTTCAGTGATATCCGTAATTACAAAAATTAGACAACAAAGGACGCTGAATCAATATGTTATATACAGTTACAAGAGTCAATGCAAATGTGCAAAGTAAGACATAAAGAGGGTGAAGAGTAAAGTAATCATGACGTTTGAGGCTCTAATAGAAAGGAGTATGATGGAGAACCTGGTGAAACTTGAACATTTTCATGAACAATAACAACTTTTGTGGGCTGTTTCAGGGTTAGTGCATGTACAATGGTAAATGATGAGTAAACCAATGACTATATTAATTTCTCTTTACTACCTTTTAGCACCCTCTCCAAAATGCTCCAAATGAATAACATTTGAATCTTAAGTAGTTCTTTCTGGTGCTTCACCTCGTATTTAGCCATGGATGCTAATAAGATTTATATTTCATTTTCTACTGAAGCACAGTCAGTATAATGACATACTTTTGGTACAGTTACTTTGTTCTGTTTTCTAAATTTCAGTTTTGTTTTATATTGCCTATTTTTTCACTTGGTAGAAGGTTCCACAGCACATTTAGAAATGAGGTAGCTATATAACTTCCTGACTGTACAAGTAATGCAGAAGTCCTTATAATGCATACTTGAGAATGACAGTAATATAATAGACACATATAGCATCACATTCAAAGTAAAATGACATATTTAATCATGCTGAAGTAACTTAGAAATTTGGCTGTAACACCTACAGCTGTGTGAAAGTGAGTCACTCAGTTGTGTCCAGCTCTTTGGGACCCCATGGACTGTAGCCTGCCAGGCTCCTCTGTCCACGGAATTCTCCAGGCCAGAATACTGGAGTGAGTAACTGTTACCTTCTCCAGAGGATCTTACCAACACAGGGACCAAACCCAGCCCTCCCGCATTGCAGGTGGATTCTTTACAGTCTGAGCCACCAGAGAAGCTCAAGAATACAGGAGTGGGTAGCCTATCCCTTCTCCAGCATATCTTCCCACCCAGGAGTGGAACTGGAGTCTCCTGCAATGGAGGTGGATTCTTTACCAGCTGAGCTACCAGGGAAGCTCTATAGCCTTAGACAAATTACTTAACCTTTCTGAGATAGTTTTCTCATCTGCAAATGTATACATATTACTTTAGTTACCATGTATCAGAGTCAAATGATACAAGTAAAGGGCTCAGCAATGGCAAAAGATACATATACTCAATAATTTGTAAAGACATACACACACACATCTGCTGCTGCTGCTGCTAAGTCACTTCAGTTGTGTCTGACTCTGTGTGACCCCATAGACGGCAACCCACCAGGCTCCCCTGTCCCTGGCATTCTCCAGGCAAGAACACTGGAGTGGGTTGCCATTTCCTTCTCCAGTGCAAGTGAAAGGGAAGTTGCTCTCTAATGCTAAAAGGGAACCTCCAATTTAAATCATTTTTAATTTGCCTATTAACCAATGATTTGGTCATATTCTGTACTCTGAAATGGTTAACATGAAAAAATAGAATCATTCCTAGTTCAGGCACGTTGAGAAAAGTGTGTGACTCATAACTCTAAACTCTCACATAACAAAGACTGTTTTCTTTACAGGAGTTTGAAGAGTTTGTTCAAAGTTCTGGAAAAAATGGAGTCGTGGTGTTTACTCTGGGATCAATGGTCAAAAACCTCACAGAAGAAAAGTCTAAAATGATTGCATCAGCCCTTGCCCAGATTCCACAAAAGGTCAGATATTTATATTTTTTGAGGGAATGGCAGCTATTTTAGAATCTAGGAAAAACTTTTTAATTAAAAAGTGTGCTTTAAAATGTAGAAGTTATTGGTACTGTTATTGTCAATTTAACCGAGATATTAAAAAAGTATTAACTGTGAAAGCAGTATATGTAATTGCTGTCCTAGCATTGCTAGCAGGAAAACATATTGCAGAATTTTCTTTAAACAAGGAACTAATACTGAATCATTCACTACTGTTAATCAGTAAGCTTTGTGCCTAGATTTTAAACCTTCCATGTAATCTAACATTGTTTTGTTGTTTTATTTTAATATGAGGCATATACGCAAGTTACAATTGCCATGATTGAGAATAAAAGAATATTTATTTTAAATATTTTGAATATTTATTTTTAATACTTTAAAATATTTACTTAAATATTTTAAAGACTATAATATTTTAAATTATAGTCTTGATTCACAGGATGCCTTGGGACTATATTTTCTTATAATTAATGGATTTGGGTCAATCAGGACCTGGTTGACCCTTGAAGTAACAGCATAGATTCTTGGAATACTCCTAAGCAATGATTCTTCTATTTACATAATTGAAAACTTTAATTATATTAATACAATAAAGATTTATGTTGTTCACCCTATGATGTTACCTTAAATTATAATTTTTATTGATATTATTCTAAGTTATAACTGAATAATGTTCTTCTTAAACTCCCAAAGACATTTTTCCCCCTAGCTTTAGTGAAAACAGAGAATTACCTGCAATGTTAAGTTACAAATGCTCACAATAATTATTGTATTCATAGCCAAATTACTTTCAAAAATTGTTTTGTGGAAGCAATACCTTCTAAATATTTAATGTAAAAAAGCATCTTCAAAAGAATATTGAACTGTATTAAAATATACAATGCTTAGGGGTTAAACCAGAGCAGAATCTGAAGCACCAAGACCTCTCTCACTGAATAAACAAAGCTGTTCCAGCAAAAGCTTTCTGAAGTAACCATATTTGAACTCTGGACTCTAAGTACTTGCAACTCACAGTGGAAAGGCTGGGTGGAAATTGTGGTCAATTTCAGGCCTTTAGAATAGCAGCAACTTGAAAGTCTCCATCACCCAGCCTCACAGTAGCCAACATGCCTGTATTCCTGGTGTGATTTGTGGCACCATGAGAGGCAATAGAGACTTTAACCTCCAAATACTGTGTGTCTGCAATTTAATTGCTGACTACTGCCTGTGATAATTGAGGTGAGGCCCAAAAGTTGGCCACAGTCATTTCAACCTTCATTAGAAGATGCAATTTCCAGGAACCTTAAAGGATAAGCTTATTTTTTTCAATTTCCCATTTTTGTCCACTTGGGAGCAAGTCATTGAATTAGGCCATCGAAAAACAACCTCACACAGTGGAATTTAGAAAGCTATGTGAAGTTCCATGAAAAGATAATGGTTCATAAAATATCTAGAAGGCCTAAAGCTTTAACCTCAGGCTGTTTCCTGGCAAAGAAAAATGCTTCAACAGTCAAACAAACAAATATACAAAGCAAACCCTATCAAAGGGGCAAATCAGATTTCCAGAGTTAGAATCTTGTTTAAAAATCCAATGTACACATCTCAACCTATAACACAAGACATAGAAAGTTAGATGAAAGTATAGTCCAATCAAAGTAATGAAGGGGAAAAAAAGGAATAATATAAATTGAGAAAAGCAATTTCTGAGGGATGCTAGATTTTGGAATTACTAGGAACAAATACTTTAAAAACTGTCCTAAAGATGAACAAAGAAACAAAGGAAGACAATGATAAAGAGAAGAAAATGATACAGGGACAAAAGGAGATACTGGCAATGAGAAAGAAATTATTTTTTAAAAGAATCAAAAAGAAATTATAGAGCTAACAGTTACAATAACTAAAGTGAAAAATCCATGGAAGGGGTTCTAAATTAGACATGAGGCAAAAGCATCAGCAAATGTTCAGCTCAGTTCAGTTGCTCAGTTGTGTCTGACTCTTTGCGACTCCATGGACTGCAGCATGCCAGGCCTCCCTGTCCATCACCAACTCCTGGAGTTTACTCAAACTCATGTCCATTGAGTCAGTGATGCCATCCAGCCATCTCATCCTCTGTTATCCCCTTCTACTCCTGCCTTCATCTTTCCCAGCATCAGGGTCTTTTCAAATGAGTAAGCTTTTTGCATCAGGTAGCCAAAGTATTGGAGTTTCAACTTCAACATCAGTCCTTCCAGTGAACACTCAGGACCGATTTCCTTTAGGATGGACTGGTTGGATCTCCCTGTAGTCCAAGGGACTCTCAAGAGTCTTCTCTAACACCACAGTTCAAAAGCATCAATTCTTCAGCACTCAGCTTTCTTTATAGTCCGACTCTCACATCCATACATGACCACTGGAGAAACTATAGCTTTGATTAGACGAAACTTTGTTGGAAAAGTAATGTCTCTGCTTTTTGATATGCTGTCTAGGTTGGTCATAACTTTCCTTCCAGGGAGCAAGCGTCTTTTAATTCAAGGCTGCAATCACGATCTGCAGTGATTTTGGAGCCCCTCCAAAATAAAATTTGCCACTGTTGCCACTGTTTCTCCATCTATTTGCCATGAAGTGATGGGATTGGATGTTATGATCTTAGTTTTCTGAATGTTGAGCTTTAAGCCAACTTTTTTCTCTCCTCTTTCACTTTCATCAAGAGGCTTTTGAGTTTTTCACTTTCTGCCATAAGGGTGATGTCATCTGCATAACTGAGGTTATTGATATTTCTCCCAGCAATCTTGACTCCAGCCTGGGCTTCACCCAGCCCAGCATTTCTCATGATATACTCTGCATATAAGTTAAAGAAGCAGGGTGACAATATACAACATACTCCTTTTCCTATTTGGAACCAGTCTGTTGTTCCAAGTCCAGTTCCAACTGTTGCTTCCTGACCTGCCTACAGGTTTCTCAAGAGGCAGGTCAGGTGGTCTGGTATTCCCATCTCTTGAAGAATTTTCCACAGTTTATTGTGGTCCACACAGTCAGAGGCTTTGGCATAGTCAATAAAGCAGAAATAGATGATTTTCTGGAACTTTCTTGCTTCTTCAGTGATCCAGTGGATGTTGGCAATTTGATCTCTGGTTCCTCTGCCTTTAAGTGGATGTTGGCAATTTGATCTCTGGTTCCTCTGCCTTTTCTAAAACCAGCTTGAACATCTGGAAGTTCATGGTCCACGTATTGTTGAAGCCTGGCTTGGAGAATTTTGGGCATTACTTTGCCAGCATGTGAGATGAGTGCAAAAGTGCAGTAGTTTGAGCATTCGTTGGCAATGCCTTTCTTAGGGATTAGAATGAAAACCGACCTTTCCCAGTCCTGTGGCCACTGCTGAGTTTTCCATATTTGCTGGCATATTGAGTGCAGCACTTTCACAGCAACATTTTTTAGGATTTGAAATAGCTCACCTGGAATTCTATCACCTCCACTAGCTTTGTTCATAGTGATGCTTTCTAAGGCACACTTGACTTCACATTCCATGATGTCTGGAATGCAAATGTTAACTGGGGACTGGAATGCAAAAGCAGGAAATCAAGAAACACTTGGACTGACCGGCAAATTTGGCCTTGGAGTACAGAATGAAGCAGGACAAAAGCTAATAGAGTTCTGCCAAGAGAATGCACTGGTCATAGCAAACACCTTCTTCCAACAACACAAGAGAAGTCTCTACATATGGACATCAGATGGTCAACACTGAAATCAGGTTGATTATATTCTTTGCAGCCAATGATGGAGAAGCTCTATGCTGTTGCTGCTAAGTAGCTTCAGTCATGTCCAACTCTGTGCAACCCCATAGACGGCAGCCCACCAGGCTCCCCTTTCCCTGGGATTCTCCAGGCAAGAATACTGGAGTGGGTTGGCATTTCCTCCTCCAATGAGAAGCTCTATACAGTCAGCAAAAACAAGACCAAGAGCTGACTGTGGCTCAGATCATGAACTCCTTATTGCCAAATTCAGACTTAATTTGAAGAAAGTAGGGAAAACCACTAGACCATTCAAGTATGACCTAAATCAAATTCTTAATGATTATACATTTGAAGTGTGAAATAGATTTAAGGGACTAGATCTGATAGACAGACTGCCTGATGAAAAATGGATGGAGGTTCATGACATTGTGCAAGAGACTGGGAGCAAGGCCATCCCCAAGAAAAAGAAATGCAGAAAAGCAAAATGGGTGTCTGAGGAGGCCTTAGAAATAGCTGTGAAAAGAAGAGAAGCCAAAAGTAAAGGAGAAAAGGAGATATATACCCATTTGAATTCATAGTTCCAAAGAATAGCAAGGAGATAAGGAAGCCTTCCTCAGTGATCAATGCAAAGAAATAGAGGAAAACAATAGAATGGGAAAGACTAGAGATCACTTCAAGAAAATTAGAAATACCAAGGGAACATTTCATGCAAAGATGGGCTCAGTAAAGGCCAGAAGTGGTATGGACCTAATAGAAGTAAAGGATATTAAGAAGAAGTGGCAAATGTTAATAAAGAATAATTGAAATTATCAAGTTTGAGGAAGAGAAAAAGAAAAAAAAGAAGAAAAACCAACAAAGACTAAAAGTTGTGAGGATCCATCCTGTGAATTAGCATATATACTGTGGAAGTCCCAGAAAGAGAGAAGTTAGCAGATAGCATACTAAAATAAATAATGGCTTAAAATAGCCCCAATTTAATAAAGATATGAATCTATATGGAGCTTCCCAGATGGCGCTAGTGGTAAAGAACCTGCCTGCCAATGCAAGAGATTTAAGAGCTGTGAGCTCGATCCCTGGATCAGGAAGATCCCCTGGAGGAGGGCACAAAACCCACTCCAGTATTTTTGCCTGGAGAACCCCATGGACAGAAGAGTTTGGCAGGCTATAGTCTATCGGGTTGCAAAGATTCGGACATTACTGAAGCAGCTTAGCACGAATGAATCCATACCTCCAAGACACTTAATGAACTTCCAGTAGGATAAACTCAAAGCAACCTACATTAAGACATATTATAATCAACTTCTTGAAAGCCAAAGATAATGAGTAAATATTGAAAGTAGCTAGGAAGAAAGAATTCATTACATATATGGTATCTTTAATACAGTGATCAGCCAATTTCTCATCAGAAACCTTGAAAAGATAGTAAGTTGTTAAATTCAAAGTGTTGAAAGACAAAATTGTTTACAGAAGTTTATATGATGAAAATGTCCTCAAAACTGAAATACAAATTAAGACATTCCCAGAAAAGCAAAAGTTGAGGAACATCATTAACACTAGATTTTTCCTATAAAAAATGCAAAAGGTAAACTTTCTGGTTGTAATAAAAGTCTGCTAAACAGTAACACAGAACTATATGAAGAAATAAAGATCTGCAGTAATGTGAAATTGCAGTAAATTCAATTATAAAAGTTAGTATTTTTGTAGTTCTGGCTGTATATCTAACTTTTAAAAATCTCAAAAATTTAATATATAAATGTTTAAAAACAATTATGTAATTAGGAACACAATGCATAAATATATAAATTATGACAACAGTAAAAGAAAGGATGACTCTATAAAGAAGAGGAGCTATTTTCTGCTATTGGATCAATAGGTCAAGGAATAAGGCATGAAAGTAATTAGAAAATATCTTTTTAAATGAATGAAAACACAAGAGACAAAAAAATATATGGTGAGAAAGGAGGGCCATAGAAAAAAATTTTAATTATTGAATTTGAATTTTAGTAATTAAGTAGTGTTCAACTCTTTTGGAACCCCATGGACTAAGCTCCTCTGTTCATGGGATTTTTCACAAGAATACTGGAGTGGGTTGCTGTTTCCTACTCCAGGGGATCTTCCCAACTCAAGGATTGAACTCATGTCTACTGCATTGACAGGCAGATTCTTTACCATTGAGCCATCAGGGAAGCCCTTATAGCTTTATGTGACTACATTGAAACAGAGGAAAGATCTAAAACAAGCAACCTAAGATTATACTTTAAAGAACTATAAAAAGAAGGCTAGCTGAACCAACATGTGGCCAAAGCAAAGAAGTAATGATTATTAGATCAGAGATAAACAAACAAAAATAGGTTAAAAATAAAACAGGGAAAATCAATAAAATAAAAAGCCAGTACTTTAAAAAAGTCAGCAAAATTATCAAACATTTAGCTAAACTTGAAAAGAGAAAAAAAAGAGTTGATGCAAAAAATTAAAATTAGAAATGATCCTAGGGAGATTACTAATGGATTTATAGAGATAAAAAGATTATAAGAGAATATAATGGTAGTGTGGCTCAGACAGAAGAGTGGAAAGACCCCAGCTCACCTTTTTCCTTAGGCACACTAAAATAGATCCTATTTACAGAGCAATTATTGATGAGAACAAGCAGAAGACAGGCTGTAAAGATCTACACCTAAAGATATAAAGAAGGAACTACAATTAGATAGATAAGAAGGATGGAGAAGGAGTACAGTCAAGACTCATATCCCCAAGTAGGCTAACTAGCAGAGGTGGTTCCCAAAGACTGAAAGGTTTGAGCCTAGTCCTGGACTCCTTGGCCTAGATATTCTGTGCTCAGAAGTCAATCGCCTCAGAGCACTGACTTCGAAGGCAAGTAGGTCTTACTTTCAGAGGAGCCAGTGGCTCATAGTAGTCAATCTGATCTCAGGGAAATTAGCAGGCAGTGGCTTGAAGCAGGATGTCAATTCCCTAACCAGATATTGAAACCAGGTCTAGGCAGTGAGAGTACTGACTCCAGGCCATTAGACCGTGAAGGCCAGTAGCAAGTGAAAAGGCCCTGTCTTGTTAGCTTTGTAAAAATGAATTTCAACAAAGAGAGAGAAATTAGTGAAACAAGTGGTGTTTATTGGGAGAAAAAAAAAGAGTACGTGTGAACAGACACACATGGGCAGGTTCAGAGAGGGAGTTGCGCTTCATGGTAGCTTAAATCACTCTGTGGATCATTTCTTTCCAAATTTCATCTGGCTGATATTGCTTTGCCTGGCTCTGAGTCTTTATTGGTGTAACTCAGAGTCTTCCCCTGTGTATGCCTGCATCACCTAGCTAGGATGGATTCCATCTCAGAGGCCTGTGGAAAGGTTTATACTACCTATTATGGAGTGACACTCCCTCCCTTTTTGACCCCTAAGAAGACTTTCTTCACATGTGTAATTGAAAAGATCTCCTTGACCTCAAGAATGAAAAATCTGTGGTCTCTTTATCTGAGCAGAACTCAGCTCCTCTCTGCCCCGTATCATCTTTATCTTGGATTATTGGTCCACAGGGGACAGACTTCAGCTGCTCAGCCCAGGGCCCATCTCTCTGCTGCCTCAAACCCATAACAGAAGGATGCATGCAGCCCAAATAGGGGCACCCCAGTAGCTAATGACAAGACACTGGCTTGTCTGCTTTGTAAAAATGAAGAGGTAACCAGAGGAGAGTACACTGCTTGGATGCACAGGATATCTCCTACAAAAGGTCTCTTCTCCAAGATCAAGCAAGGTAACCAAACTATAAGATACATAAAATAAAACAGAAAGTAAGGTGTCATAAGGTGATAGAAGAATATGGTCAAGTGGAACAATAATATAAAACTCCAGAAAAAAGAACCAAGTGAAATGGAAGCAGGCAATCTGCCTGATGGAGAGTTCAATTATTATGGTTGTAAAGATTTTCAAAGAACTTGGGGGAAGATTGGATGAACAGAGTGAGAAGTTAGAAATTTTTAACAAAGAGAAAATATGAAGCACCACCAAATAGAGATGAAGAATATAAAAACTGACATGAAAAATACACTAGAAGGAAAAAACAGTATATCAGATAATGTAGAGAAACAGGTCAGTGAGCAAAAAGATAAAGTACTGGAAAACACTGAAGCTGAAAAGAAATAAAAAAAATAAATAAAAAGAAATGAGGGCAGCTTAAGAGACCTGCATGACAACATCAAGCACACTACATTAGTATTATAGGGGACCTGAAGAAGAGGGAGAAAGGGGCAAAGAACGTATTTGAAGATATAATAACTAATCTGCAAAAGGAAATAAGCATCCAATTGTAGGAAGCAGAGACAATCTCAAACAGGACCAGTTCAAAAAGGATCACATTAAGACACATTGCAATTAAAATGGAAAAAAATAAAGATAAATTAAAAAAAAATTAAAGCAGCAAGGGAAAATAAACAAGTCATGTACAGGAAAACTCCCTTAAGACAACAGCTGATTTTTCAGAAGAAACTGTAAAGGCCAGAATGGAGTAACTTGACATATTTAAAATGATGAAAGGAAAAACCTACTACCAAGAATACTCTATATAGAAAGGTTCTCATTCAGATTTGATGGTGAGATCAAAAATTTTGCAAGCAAGCAGAAGCTGAAGGAGGTTGGAGCCACCAAACCAGGTTTACAGAAATGTTAAGGGAACTTCTTTAAGTGAGAAAGAAAAGGTCAAGACTGGAAACATGAAAATTACAAAAGGAAAAATTTCATTGGTGAAGAGAAATATACCACAGTGCTAGTAAATCAGCAAGGTATAAGGCTAGCTGCTGCTGCTAAGTTGCTTCAGTCGTGTCCGACTCTGTGCGACCCCATAGATGGCAGCCCACCAGGCTCTGCCGTCCCTAGGATTCCCCAGGCAAGAACACTGGAGTGGGTTGCTATTTCCTTCTCCAATGCATGAAGGAAGGTTAAAAGACAAAAGTAGTACCATCAAGTATACTCATAATAAGTAGTTAAGGAATACACAAAACAAGAAGACTTAAAATATGATATCAAAAACACTAAGTGTGGTGGGAGGAGTAAAAACACAAGGTTCTTAAAATGCATTTGCACTTAAGAGGTCAGCAACCTAAGATAATCATATATTTTACATATATTTGTATGTATTTTGCCAAGTACAGTGTGGGGAATGACTATGTAATATCTTCACATTTTGTAACTACATCTATCATGGTGATCACTTTGAAATATATAGAAATATCAAATCACTATGTGGTCTAATAGAAACTAACATAGTGTTGTAGGTCAATTATACTTCAAAACAAAAAAAAAAAATACAGAAATTCATAGAAAAGCAGATCAGATTTTTGGTTACCAGAAAATGGGATTGGGGAAGGGGCAATAGAAGGAAGGTAGTTAGTAGGTTTAAACTTCCAGTTACAAGATAAATACCAGGATGCAATATACATCATAAACTTAATTAATGCTAAGTGAAGTCGCTCAGTCGTGTCCAACTCTTTGTGACCCCATGGACTGCAGCCTACCAGACTCCTCCATCCATGGGATTCTCTAGGCAAGAATACTGGAGTGGGTTGCCATTGCCTTTTCCAGGGAATCTTCCCAACCCAGGGATTGAACCTAGGTCTCTCACATTGCAGGTAGACACTTTAACCTCTGAGCCACCAGGGAAGCCCTGCTGTATGTTATACACAGAAATTGTCAGGAGAATAACTTCCTGATTTCTCATCTGAGGATTTTTTTTCTATTTAATTTTATACATATAAAAGCTGATAGGTGTTCACTAAGCTTACTGTGACAGTCATTTCCTAATATACGTAAGTTGAATCATTATGCTGTACAACTTAAGCTTATACAGTGCTGTTATGTCAATTATATCACAACAAAACTGGAGGAAAAAGTGATACAAAAATTGCACAACAAAATTAAAGAAACTAGAGGTCATGGATAAATATCTTGAAAAACTCAATTTATTTCAGGTGATTTTTTCTCTTATTTATAATAATTTATTTTTACAGCAAATATTGAATTACTTTGATTATTCATTTACATAATAGTACTAACTCTCAATATTATGTTTTTATTACCACATCTGCTTTTACTGTCTTAGTAGAAATCTGACAAAATGGTTGAATCAGAATGTTACAATTGAACATGTCTTATTCAATTACACCTGAAATACCCCTGAAATATTCCCAGTAAAATGTGTTATGCAAATTTGCACCATCAGTTCAGTTCAGTCACTCAGTCGTGTCCGACTCTTTGCAACCCCATGAACGCAGCACGCCAGGCCTCCCTGTTCATCACCATCTCCCGGAGTTCACTCAGACTCACGTCCATCGAGTCCGTGATGCCATCCAGCCATCTCATCCTCGGTCGTCCCCTTCTCCTCCTGCCCCCAATCCCTCCCAGCATCAGAGTCTTTTCCAATGAGTCAACTCTTTCTGTTGCTTCCTGACTTGCATACAGATTTCTCAAGAGGCAGGTTAGTTAGTCTGGTATTCCCATCTCTTTCAGAATTTTCCACAGTTTATTGTGATCCACACAGTCAAAGGCTTTGGCATAGTCAATAAAGCAGAAGTAGATGTTTTTCTGGAACTCTCTTGCTTTTTCCATGATCCAGCAGATGTTGGCAATTTGATCTCTGGTTCCTCTGCCTTTTCTAAAACCAGCTTGAACATCTGGAAGTTCATGGTTGGCGTATTGCTGAAGCCTGGCTTGGAGAATTTTGAGGATTACTTTACTAGCGTGTGAGATGAGTGCAATTGTGCAGTAGTTTGAGCATTCTTTGGCATTGCCCTTCTTTGGAATTGGAATGAAAACTAACCTTTTCCAGTCCTGTGGCCACTGCTGAGTTTTCCAAATGTGCTGGCATATTGAGTGCAGCACTTTCACAGCATCAAATCTATAAATGTCAAATTATACACTTTTTAAAAAGATGCTAGCAATATTATTATAATAATTAAAAAATTTCTCTTCCATTTTTATTGAATGTTATTTAACTCTTTAACTGTCTTTTGAACCTTCTGAAAAATGTGTTGTATAAAAATCACACATTTCCAGTCATCTATAATTGCATGTCTATGACCCAAGAATCATTAAATTAATTAATTTTTAAAAAATTATACAAATTTTAAGGGTTAGTTTCTATTTATAGTTACCACAAACTATTGGCTGTATTCCCCATGTTTTACAATACATCCTTGAGGTTATCTTATACTCAATATTTTGTGCTTCCTACTTCCCTAGGCTTATATTACCCTTCTTCTCTTCCCCACTGGTAGCTACTAGTTTCTTCTCTATATCTGTGAGTCTGATAAAAAAAAAAAAAGAAATAGATTATTTCAACAGACATATCAAATTGAGATTGAATTATAAATTATAATAAAAAAAATCTCTCCAAGAGAAAAAATCCAGGAGAGATCACATCACTAGTAAAGTCTACCAGCCTTTTAAACAATAAAATAAGTTAGTCATTTCCAAATTTTCAAAAAATTAAGGAACATTAAATAATTCTATGAGACCAGATTCATCCTGATACAAAAGCCACATAGAGACATCACAAAACATAAAATTATAGACCACAATCAATTTTAAATGTAAGTATTAAAATGCTTAAGAAAATATTTGCAGATCAAATCCAGTAGAATATTGAAGGAGTATTCACCATAATGAAATGGTATTTAATTTCCTCATATGAGGATGGTTAAGCAAAAGTAAATCAATCAGTATAATAACTTGATATGAGTGTAATGATCATACTCACAGTTATAAAGAAGAAAATAGTGGCTACCAGTGGAGAAGGGCAGAAAGGTAATATATGTGTAAGGGAGTAGGAAGCACAAAATATTGGGTATAAGATAAGCTTGGGGATGTATTGTACAACATCAGGAACATAGCCAATACTTTCTGACAACTATAAATGGAAAGTAACCCTTAAAATTTGTACAATTTTAAAAAATTTAATTAATTTAATGTTATTTGGTTTGCAGACATGTTATGCATGACTGGAAATGTGTAATTTTTACAGTAACACATTTTTCAGAAAATGCAAGAGACAGTTAAAGAGTTAGGTGACATTCAATAACAAGGGAAAAAACAAAACAAGCAATCATTACAAGCTACATATTAAAGAAAGCTGACAAAATCCAATTTCTCTCATGGTAAAAATTCTTAAGAAACTAGGAAGAGTGAAAAAAAGCCCTCAACATGTTACAGAGTATTAAAAAAAAAAAAAATCTAGTATCAAGCTCAATGATGGAACCTGAAAGCTTTTCTCCTAAGATCAGGAAAAATACAAGAATGGCTACTTTCACTGTTGCTATTTAACTTTTACTAGAAGTTCAGCATGGAAATGACACAAGAAAAAGAAATGAAAGGCATTCATGCACATTAGAATGAGAGGTAAAATAATGTGTATTTGCAGATGACATGATCCTATACATAGAAAATCTCCCAAGAATTCACAAAAAGCTACTAGGGCTAAAAATCAAATTTAACAAAAGTGTAGAATACAAGATTCAAACACAAAAATCAGTTTTGCTTATTATGCACACAGTATCAATGAACACACTGACAGTGAAATTTTAAAACTTTCTTTACAAGAACAATGAAACAATTTAAATACTTAAGAATGAATCTGACTGAAGAAGTTAAATATTTGCATGTGGAAAACTACAAAACATTATCATTGTAAGGAATTAAAGTATGCCTAAATACATGGAAAGTCATCCCGTGTCCATGGATAGGAACATTTAGCATGTTAAAATGTCAACACTATCCAAAGTAATCTATAGATTTATTAAATGCCTATCAAAACTCTTTAACAGCCTTTTTTGTCAGAAATGAAATATCCAATTAACAACCTCATATGGAATTTCAAGAACCACAAATAGACAATGTTGAAAAACAAAAAAGTGAAAGGACTCATATTTTCAAGCATTTTAATTAGAAACATTATAAACCAACAGTAAATTAACAGTGTGGTACTAGAAGGATAGACATATAAACCAAAGGAATAGAAGACAAATTGGAATCAACCTTCATATATATGGCTAACTGATTTTCAACAAGTGTGAAAGACCATTCAATTGGGAAAGGACAGTCACTTCTTGACACATTGTACTAATAAAACTCTGATATCCACATGCAAAAGAATAAAGGCATATCATATATATAAAAGTTACCTCAAAATGGATCAAAGTATGAAAATTTAGAAGTAAAAATTACAGCAATTAATAAGAAAATCCTAAGGGTAAACTTCATTACATAAATTATGTTATGATTTCCTAGGTATGAGGCAAAAGCAATAGGTAACAAAAGAAAAGAAAATCAGACTTCATCAAAGAAATTTTGTATATCAAAGATACTATCATAAAGTAACAGGCAAAATTATGTATCTGACAAGGAATTAATGTGCACAATACATAAAGAACTTTACTACTCAAGAACAACCAAAACCCAACTGAAAAATGGGAAATTACATAAATAGACATTGATCCAAAGGTATAAAAATGGTCAGTAAGTACATGAAAAGGTATTCAGCATCATTAATCGTTAGGAAAATACAATGAAAAACACAAAAACATACCACTTCACACATAAGAATAACTATTGCAAAAAAAAAAAAAAGAAACAAAATAATGATTGTTGGTTAGAATATGGAGAAATATGACCTCCTACATAGGTGGAGGATAGGTCAGTCGCTTCAGTCATGCCCGACTCTTTGCTACCACAGGGACTGTAGCCCCACAGGCTCCTCTGTCCATGGGATTTTTCAAGCAGGAATACTGGAAAGAGACTTGCTCAGTAGTGTCCCACTCTTTGTGACCCCATGGACTATCAGTCCATGAAATTCTCCAGGGCACAACACTGGAGTGGGTAGTCTTTCCCTTCTCCAAGGGATCTCCCCAACCAGGTATCGAACCCAGGTCTTCTGCATTGCAGGTGGATTCTTTACCAGCTGAGCTATCAGGGAAGCCCAGTGATATCGGAAGAATACTGGAGTGGGTTCCTATTTCCTCCTCCAGGGAATCTTCCTGACCCAGGGATCGAATCTGCATCCCAGGTGGATTCTTTAACAGTTGAGCCACTGGAGAAGCCCAAAATGATGCATGCGAAAGGGAAAGTGTCTTGTTTGACTCTTTGTGGCCTCATGGACTGTAACCCACCAGGCTCCTCTTTCCATGGAATTCTCCAGGCAAGAATCCTGGAGTGAGTTGTCATTCCCTTCTCCAAGGGGATCTTCCCGATCCAGGGGTCTATCCTGGGTTTCCCACATTGCAGGCAGATTCTTTACCATCTGAGCTACCGAGGAAGCCCACGGGCTGTGGAAAACATTTTGTGTTTTCTCAGAAAGTTAAACATGGGTATATCATACAAACCAGCCATTCTAATTCTGGCTATATATCCAAAAGAATTGAAATCGTGGGCTCAAACAGCTACTTGCACTCCAGTGGTCACAGCAACATTATGCACAATCATGAAATGACTGGATAAAATGTGACATATACACACAAAGAAATATTATTCCCCTTTTAAAAGAAGGAAATCCTGATATGTTACAATATCTATGAACTTTGAGACATAACATTAAGTGAAATAATGTTAAGTCAGAAAGTAATGCATGATTCCACTTAGATTACCAGAGTAGTTAAATCTGCAGAGACAGAAAATAGAATAGAGGTCACCAGGGATTATGAAGTGAAAGGAATAGGGAGTTACTGCTGAATGATAGCTATATAGGGATGATGAAGACATTTGGGATATTGATAGTGCTGATGGCTTCACAACATTGTGGATTGTAATGCCTAATGTAAGTTCTAGTCATATAATACCTTAAATTATAAATATCATTATGTATATTTTATTATAATAAAGACAATACTCGATTCTATATCACTACCAAGTATATAACAAAGGTCAGAGTGCTAACAAGCTCTTAGGTAAATGACATCCATCCCCTTTACCTCTGAAAATTTTGTTGTGAAATTCCCTTTACCAGAAAAACCTAGTAATGCCAATACATAATTGTTTCAGCTAAAGATTGTCTTTTTTTCCTTCATTATTAAAGTGAGAATTAACCTGTTAGTATATAGATTAGGATTATTGTAGGCATTTGAAAATATGTTGTAATTTCAATGGTTTAAAAACATTCATTACTTAATCACTAGGGCCTCATTGCTTGTGTAATACCTGGAGGCATTAAACCTGATTAATTCTAAGTTAACTGCCTCCTTCTGACAGGATATGGTTCTAAAAATCTTCAAATGAAGTAAAGGTACTTGCCTTAACAGGTTCTGTGGAAATATGGAGGAAGGAAACCAGAAAATTTAGGAGCCAATACCCGGATATATGAATGGATTCCACAGAATGATCTTCTGGGTAAGACCAAGGAGAAGAAAATCAAACAGAAATAAGAGATAATCTGAATGATTACTCAATAACAAATAAATCAAAAAAATTTGCATTCAAAATAAATAAAAACCTTGATGGCTTCTTCACATTTCTTCTGGAGTTTGTTAAAGAAAAAATTATCCATGACACTTGTTAAAAATGAAACTGAAGTGAAGTGCAGTGAAAGTTGCTCAGTCGTGTCCAACTCTTTACTACCCCATGGAACATACAGTCCATGGAATTCTCCAGGCCAGAATACTGGAGTGGGTAGCTTTTCCCTTCTCTAGGGGATATTCCCAAGCCAGGGATTGAACTAGGGTCTCCTGTATTGCAAGTAGATTCTTTACCAAGAATCCTGAGCTATCAAAAAAGCCCCAAAAGACTGGAAGCCCCAAAAGACTGTAAAGAACACTTTATCCAAGACCATCAGGATTAATACTACTGCAGTAGACTTTCACAGCAAATCAGAGATTGGACTCAATCTGAGTCAAAAAGGAAAAGTGGAAAATTTATAGATAAAGTACAGAGTGGATGGTCATTAGATGAAAAATTAATAAGAGTAAGCATCACAGACAGGGGGGGATTCTGGCAAAAACAACCGAATCAGATTCTTGCTGAAGGCAGGCCAGAGTGATCAGGTATCAAATAGGGGGATGGTGAAGGATGAATCAACAATCAGAGAGGTGATCAAATGTCAAGGTTTCAAGAGTCTAGGGAAACTGACTTCATAGGATGCTTGCTAAAATTAGGTAATGCAGAGATAAAAAAGAAACCCCCAAACCAGGACCTAGGTGAGAAGAGAGTTCAGAGGAGCTTGACTAGACTTTGGTCAAGGCTAGAATCTTTTTCAAGCTCTAACATAAATATGGATTTTATAATTCTTCCACTTATGATATAATCTCTGCCTCTTCAGGATCAGGGTAAAGGAAAGTACCTTTAGATAAGGTTCTCATAACTTTTGTGTAGAATATGGCAACACTTTCCCAACTCTCTGTATCCAGTTTCTCCTCTATCCATCCGCCTCCCTGCATGTTCCCTGCAGTAACTATTTAGGGGGAAAAAATCTGGTAAACCATTTCATCATCTAGCAGATTACAAATGGCTCCAGATTACTATAAAATTACATGCACAATTGTTTTCTTAAACAGGTACCTAATGAACTTGCCTTGGTCTATCTTTCTATCCTGTGCTGCCAACATTCTCACGTTGAAACCCTGCATATCTCTCCACCCATGTCCCATTCACAGAAGCATTTTTTCTTAAATCCCTCGATCCTGTTTATTACAGCATCATCATCCCAATTACTTGTCCAATGGCAGGTACTCTCCATCATTTAACTCTGCACCAATTTTTCAGAGGTTTATGGAATGACTCACTTGCTGGAATCACTAATTGCTGCTTAGCCTGGAATAGGTAATTGCTACTTTCTTTAGCACCTATTCAGTTCAGTTCAGTCACTCAGTCGTGTCCGACTCTTTGCGACCCCATGAATCGCAGCACGCCAGGCCTCCCTGTCCATCACCATCTCCCGGAGTTCACTCAGACTCACGTCCATCGAGTCCGTGATGTCATCCAGCCATCTCATCCCCGGTCGTCCCCTTCTCCTCCTGCCCCCAATCCCTCCCAGCATCAGAGTCTTTTCCAATGAGTCAACTCTTCGCATGAGGTGGCCAAAGTACTGGAGTTTCAGCTTGTCATGAAGATCTTTTTTGTACAGTTCTTCAGTGTATTCTTGCCACCTCTTCTTAATATCTTCTGCTTCTGTTAGGTCCAGACCATTTCTGTCCTTTATTGAGCCCATCCTTGCATGAAATGTTCCCTTGGTATCTCTAATTTTCTTGAAGAGATCTCTAGTCTTTCCCATTCTGTTGTTTTCCTCTATTTCTTTGCATTGATCACTGAAGAAGGCTTTCTTATCTCTTCTTGCTCTTCTTTGGAACTCTACATTCAGGTGCTTATATCTTTCCTTTTCTCCTTTGCTTTTCGCCTCTCTTCTTTTCATAGCTATTTGTAAGGCCTATATATAGCTTCATTGTACACAATCATGTAGAAGATGCTACCTAACTGAATTAATTATTTATAAATATGCTATGGCTTTCTATTTCTAAAACTCTTTCAATTTACAATACTGATTTTTTTTTTTTTCTTTTTAGGTCATCCCCAAACCAGAGCTTTTATCACTCACTGTGGAACCAATGGGGTCTATGAAGCTATCTACCATGGGGTCCCTATGGTGGGAATTCCCCTTTTTGGTGATCAGTATGGTAATGTTGCTCGTGTTAAAGCGAAAGGAGCAGCTGTTGAATTAAACTTGCAGAGAATGACGAGTTCCGATCTGCTTAACGCTTTGAAAGCAGTTATTAACAACCCTAGGTGAGTATAAAGTATACAGTTTTCTGAGAAACATTGGTATTTTAAAAGGAATAATTGTTTCATTCAGGTTAATTCAATACTTTTATATAATTACCAGGACATACCTAACATCAAATATATTATTGCCATATACTTCTCAAATTCTATGAAAATATTTACCTATTGTTACTGGAGAATAGGTTTCATCCTCAAAGAAATGCTAAATTTATTTAAATCAGCTAAACTATTTTTAAAGAGTCACACGTACTTTTGCTAATATTATTTTTTTTCATGTGCATGCTAAGTCATGTCGGCTCTTTTGCAACCTCATTGACTTTAGTCCACCAGTCTCCTCTGTCTGTGGGATTCTACAGGCAAGAATACTGGAGTGAGTTGCCATTTCCTTCTCCAGGGGAAATGGAGGGTTTTATATATAAAAACCTATATAATCCATGGGATCTTCCTGACCCAGGGATCCAACCCACATCTGCATTGGCAGGCATATTCTTCACCACTGAGCCACCTGGGAAGCCATTTGTTATGTCTTTAAAATTACAGATATTACTACCATAAAGAATTTAGGCAATGTGACAGAAATATAGAGAAATAGAGTTGAAAAAAATCACATAGCTCTCTTCAGGTATCTATAACCTATTACCAGTATAGAAATATTACTTCAGATATTTCTTTGTGCTAATTTATAAATAGAAAAGAAAAAAATGTATAAAAATGGTAACAGGCTACATTTTGGGACTTCCCTGGTGGCTCAGATGGTAAAGAATCTGCCTGCAATGCAGGAGAGGTTCGATCCCTAGGTCAGGAAGATCTCCTGGAGAAGAAAATGGCCACCTAACTTCAGTATTCTTACCTAGAGAATTCCATGGACAGAGGAGCCTGGAGACCTACAGTCCATGGGGTTGCAAGAGTTAGACACAACTGAAGCAACTTTGCACATCATGCTTGGTATATCTATTCCTGAATGATTTGTTTTTATTAATCTTTTATCTGACAATTTTTTTTTCTGTCTCAAAGCTATTATTTTTTCCTTGTTTTCCTGAGATATATCTAGAGGTATTTATTCATTAAATTCTTGTATATTAAGAAAGACCTGTCTTTAAAAAAAAAAAAACCAAATGGCAACAGGGTTTTGCATACTTTTTTTATTTTGGCTCGCAATTCTGTTTCTCAGAACCTTCTACATGTATTTCATTATTTTTCTACAATTTAATGTCCTGTACACTCTATCAATGATAATTGCACTTAAGTGTGGGAGAATAACCTTTCTCCTCCATCTCTTTCACAAACCCAAAGGAATGCTTCCTCTAAGTGAGCCATTAAAAACCGTAAACCTAGAGCCTATTTTACAGAGAGAGAGAAATCAGAAAGAGAAAAACAAATGTATTGACTCATATTTACAGAATCTAGAAAAATGGTACTGATGAACCTGTTAACAGGGGAGGAAGAGAGACACAGATGTAGAGAGGATGGTATTGTGAACTCAGCAGGGGAGGAAGAGGGTGGGACAAATTGAGAAGAGTAGCCTTGACATACCATCGACTCACTGTCAGCCCCTATTTCTTGCCCAGAGGGTCTCATCGAGCTTCTTGTTTTCATCTGGGATATCAGGGCTATGAAAATCTCAGACTGAAATCTTTCCTGCTGCTGTTGAAAACTATCTTCTTTTAACACTAATACTGAACTGGGGAGAGGGAAAAGGAGTACAGGAAGAGTTATTTTCTCATAGCTCTGCCCCTTAAATGCTGCTTCTGTCACTATTATGTTCCCAGCACCCATTCAGCAAAAGAGATAAAAATTCTGTATTCTCAAATCATATATTCTACATTCCTCTTTCTGAAACTTTAAAATGCTACTTCCAGATAGAAATTCTCCCCTACCTCCAATTATTATAAAGACTGTGAAATATCCAACAAATTTCAGTTAATAAACTACCATATCTAGAAATATCTCGAGTAAAAAAAAACTTTCATGTATATTCTGTGCTCTTCAGTTCAGTTCAGTTCAGTCGCTCAGTTGTGTCTGACTCTGCAACCTGGCCTCCCTGTCCAACACCAACTTCCAGAGTTCACTCAGACTCACGTCCATCGAGTCCGTGATGCCATCCAGCCATCTCATCCTCTGTCGTCCCCTTCTCCTCCTGCCCCCAATCCCTCCCAGCATCAGAGTCTTTTCCAATGAGTCAACTCTTCGCATGAGGTGGCCAAAGTAC
>SJYT01035314.1:28495-44220 GCA_006410635.1 Cephalophus harveyi | reverse complement strand
GGTGTTGGAGAAGACTCTTGAGAGTCCCTTGGACTGCAAGGAGATCCAACCAGTCCATTCTGAAGGAGATCAACCCTGGGATTTCTTTGGAAGGAATGATGCTAAAGCTGAAACTCCAGTACTTTGGCCACCTCATGAGAAGAGTTGACTCATTGGAAAAGACTCTGATGCTGGGAGGGATTGGGGGCAGGAGGAGAAGGGGACAACCGAGGATGAGATGGCTGGATGGCATCACTGACTTGATGGATGTGAGTCTGAGTGAACTCCGAGAGATGGTGATGAACAGGGAGGCCTGGCGTGCTGCGATTCATGGGGTCCAAAGAGTCAGACACGACTGAGCGACTGAACTGAACTGATTTGGATTGCACCAGAAAACTAAATACTACAACCATTAAGAACTAGTATCTGACTTTGTGAGTCATGATTAGTATAAACCATCTTTTCTATTTTAAAGGAAATATATAGTCTCCTTCTACTGAGAATACTTATATCTTTCATGAAACTCTTGTGTATGAATTTTCATATGTATATTTGTCTTTAAGATTCTATTTTAAATGTAGTTTTTCTCTACATTAGCTTGCTCATGTATAACCCAGTAATGAAAATGAATGGGAAATTTAAGGAACAAGAATATTCCTGAGCCACTGGGCTTCCTCAGTGGCTCAGCAATAAAGAATCTACTGTAGTACAGGAGACACAGGACATGTGGATTTGATCCCTGGATCTGGAAGATCCCCTGGAGGAGGGTATGGCAACCCACTCCAGTATTCTTGCCTGGAGAATCCCATGGACAGAGGAGTCTTGAGACGGCCAAAGCTTGAGAGAAGCCAAGTCTGGGAATTTGCAGAGTCAGATATGACTGAGCAAATGAGCACTCACTCAAGGAACAGGAAAAAATATTCATAAATGGTAAAATTCATTTACTGTATAAGTCTGTAATTATCTTGTAGCATGTGTCATTTAGAAGTTCAAAATTCAATTAGTCTGGCCTAAAGTATGTCAGAATTTGGCCTCCTGCTTCAGTCATGGGCTACTGATGATCAGGATCATATTATTGTTTTACCATTTTAGTCCAGGGAAGATTTAGGTAACTCCTTCAGATGCTTTTGAACTGTGGTGTTGGAGAAGACTCTTGAGAGTCCCTTGGACTGCAAGGAGATCCAACCAGTCCATCCTAAAGGCTTTGGCATAGTCAATAAAACAGAAGTAGATGTTTTCTTGAACTCTCTTGCTTTTTCAATGTTCCAACAGATGTTGGCAATTTAATCTCTGGTTCCTCTGCCTTTTCTAAACCCAGTTTGAACATCTGAAGTTCACAGTTCACGTATTGTTGAAGCCTGGCTTGGAGAATTTTGAGCATTACTTTACTAGAGTGTGAGATGAGTGCAACTGTGCAGTAGTTTGAGCATTCTGGATGAGATCAGTCCTGGGTGTTCATTGGCAGGACTGATGTTGAAGCTGAAACTCTAATATTTTGGCCACCTGATGCGAAGAGCTGACTCATTGGAAAAGACCCTGATGCTGGGAAAGATTGAGAGCAGAAGCAAAAGGGGACGACAGAGGATGAGATGGTCGGATGGCATCACCAACGTGATGGACATGAGTTTGGGTGAACTCTGGGAGTTGGTGATGGACACGGAGGCCTGGCGTGCTGTGGTTCATGGGGTCGCAAAGAGTCAGACACAACTGAGCGACTGAACTGAACTGAACTGAATTCAGATCAACAAATTATTATGTTTTTGACGGTGAGACAAGACTTTGTCTTCTACATGAGATTGCTTGTCTAGCTTCCTGTGGACATTAGCATGCAGTCCTACAGATATGATAAATTTAACAAGGAGGTAAAATCATGGAACTTAAGTGATCTTCCTTTTTACATTGTTTTTTGTTTCCAACTACAATAAAATATTCTAAGGTCAGTTTATTGTTTTAAGCAAAACCCACTTGTATAATAAAGTATAACTTCTATGTTACTCAATAGTATATGTAGAACCAACATTCACAGTAACAACTCTTTCCAGAGGAGGCAGATCTGTATCTCTACTCTTGCTTTTGTCTGAATCAGCAAGATTTCTTGTAAAACTTCATTAATCAAGAAGATGTATATAAATTTACAGTATGATAATTTTCTTTGCAAAATAAGGACTTTTTAGAATAACAAAATATTCTTTTCAAGTTAAATTTTAGTATAAAACAAATATGTGATTTATGGGTATAGTTAATAGTTACTTTTTAGCATATTCTATGTGCTATAATTTGGAAGAAGGGCTTCTCTGGTGGCTCTGATGGTAAAGAATCTGCCTACAATGCAGGAGACCCAGGTTCACTTCCTGGGTCAGGAAGATCCCCTGGAGAATGGCGTTGTAACCCACTCCAGTATTCTTGCCTGGAGAATTTCATGGACAGAGGAGCCTGGTGGGCTATAGTCTGTGGGGTTGCAGAATCAGACATGACTGAGCAACTAATACATATGTGTTATAATTTGGAAAGACATAGGTCTCTATGTAGTAGTGGAGTCTTTTATATGTAACTATATCTAATATTAGAAGCAGAAGTGTTAGCAAAATACTGTAAACTGCTACTTGCCCTGCCTTTGCTCACTTAATCTCAATGAATAACAGAAATGTTAGCTAGAAATGTAAGGAATTAGCCTACAGGCAATTCGTAGAAAAAATACTATATTTTCTTCATAAGATTAGGTAAAATTTTTAAGATTTTTAAAACTTAGCCTTGGCAGTGTGAGGGGAAATGAACAGTGATGCATCATATAATGTTGACAGTAATATTTTTTCAAGTTAACATTAAAAATATTAAAAAGATGTATGGGTTTATCAACAGTTTTACCTAGGGAATGGTTTGAAGTTGTGAAATAATATATATAAGGGAGATCATTACAGCACTGTTTATAACTTGTAAAATTATTTGAGGTAAAAATTTATCAAAAGAGCAAATTTTTTAAAGTTATCCTATATCTATATGAGTAAATGCCTTACAATCATGAAGACTGAGATACTTTGCAGTCATCATAAGGGAAAAGGAACAACTATTGGGCTTCTCAAGTGACACAGTGGTAAAGAATCCACCTGCCAACCTGCCAATGCAAGAGGTACAAGAGATGTGGATTCAATCCCTGGGTCAGGAAGATCCCCTGGAGTAGGACTGGCAACCACCTCAAGTATTCTTGCCTAAAAAATTCCATGAACAGAGGAGCCTGGAGGGCTACAGTCTATGGGGTTGCAAGCAATCGAACGTGACTGAGAGATTGAGTACACACACACATCGTTCCTGATATGAAAAATTTTTCAAGTACAGGTTAACACAAAAGCAAGACACAAAAAAGATTGCATAGTGTGATCTCATGTACTTAAAATATTGCAACTGCATTGATTTGCAAATATAGGGAATGAAAACAACAAGACTTGCTCTAAGCAGAACTCAGTGGTCATATCTGATGTGGGACTTGGGAAGGAGAAAAAGGAAAGTGAAGAATTTTACTTTTCAAATTATATACTCGAATACCGTTTGACTTTTTAGAACTAGAATGTATGCCTTTGTAATATAAAATATGTTTATAATTTTGTATATAGTTTCTATACATAGTTTCTAATTGTAAATGTTAAAGTTTATATATTTAATAAGATCATGTGATTGATTTGGTAGGAGCCTACCAGGCTCCTCTGTCCATGGGATTTTCCAGGCAATAGTACTGGAGTGGATTGCTATTTCCTTCTCCAGGGGATCTTCCCGACCCAGGGATTGAACCCAGGTCTCCCGCATTGTAGAGAGACGCTTTACCGTCTAAGCCACCAGGGAAGTCAATTGTAAATGTTAAAGTTTATATATTTAATAGGATTGTGTGATTGATTTCTTCTGGCTTTGTAATTAAGTACTGATGTTTCAACATAAGTAATGTCCCTGAGCTGTTTTACTCTCCTTCCTCAGCCACAATTTATATGAAAAACTAATTTATCTAGCCAGTTATGCAATTTTTCTTTCTTTCAGGTGAAGTGGTTGATTTTGATTGATAATCCTTCCTCAAAAGTCAGATTCAAACAAACCGCATGTAGACTTTGCTTTCAGGTAGCTATAGATTTTTCAAATTTTAAAATTATAAGTAAAATAATACTTTTGAATATTATCAAATTTATAATTACTTGAAGAGGAATTTTTTAAAATTATGAAATTGTCCTTTAATATAAGGTCAGGCAGAGATTAGATTTGATAGACAGAGTGCCTGAAAAACTATGGATGGAGGTTCATGACATTGTACAGGAAGCAGGGATCAAGACCATCCCCAAGAAAAAGAAATGCAAAAAGGCAAAATGGTTGTCTGAGGAGGCCTTACAAATAGCTGTAAAAAGAAGAGAAGCAAAAGGCAAAGGAGAAAAGGAAAAATATACCAATTTGAATGCAGAGTTCCAAAGAATAGCACAGAGAGATAAGAAAGCCTTTCTTAGTGATCAATGCAAAGAAATAGAGGAAAACAACAGAATGGGAAAGACTAGGGAGTTCTTCAAGAAAATTAGAGATACCAAAGGAACAATCCATGCAAAGATGGGCACAATAAAGGACAGAAATGGTATGGACCTAACAGAAGCAGAAGATATTAAGAAGAGGTGGCAAGACTACACAGAAGAACTATACAAAAAAAGATCTTCATGACCCAGATAATCACAATGGTATGATCACTCACCTAGAGCCAGACATCCTGGAATGTGAAGTCAAGTGGGCCTTAGGAAGTATCACTGCAAAGCTAGTGGAGGTGATGGAATTCCAGTTGAGCTATTTCAAATCCTAAAAGATGATGTTGTGAAAGTGCTGCACAGTTGAGTGATGCTGCACTCAATATGCCAGCAAATATGGAAAACTCAGCAGTGGCCACATGATTGGAAAAGGTCAGTGTTCATTTCAGTCCCAAAGAAAGGCAAGGCGAAAGAATGTTCAAACTACCTGACAGTTGCACTCATTTCACACACTAGTAAAGTAATGCTCAAAATTCTCCAAGCCAGGCTTCAACAGTACATGAACCATGAGCTTCAGATGTTCAAGCTGGGTTTAGAAAAGGCAGAGAAATCCGAGATCAAATTGCCAATATCTGTTGGATCATTGAAAAAGCAAGAGAGTTTCAAAAAAACACCTACGCCAAAGCCTTTGACTGTGTGGATCACAGCAAACTATGGAAAATTCTTAAAGAGATGGGAATACCAGACCACGTTCCCTGCCTCTTGAGAAATCTGTATACAGATCAGGAAGCAACAGAAAAACAGACTGTATTTTGGGCATGGAAAAACAGACTGGTTCCAAATCTGGAAAGGAGTACGTCAAGGCTGTATATTGTCACCCTGCTTATTTAACTTCTATGCAGGGTACATCATGAGAAATGGTGGGCTGGATGAAGCACAAGCTGGAGTCAAGATTGCCAGGAGAAATATCAATAACCTCAGATATGCAGAGGACACCACCCTTATGGCAGAAAGTGAAGAGGAACTAAAAAGCCTCTTGATGAAAGTGAAAGAGGAGAGTGAAAAAGTTGGCTTAAAGCTCAACATTCAGAAAACGAAGATCATGGCATCTGGTCCCATCACTTCATGGCAAATAGATGGGGAAACAGTGGAAACAGTGACAGATTTTATTTTGGGGGCCTCCAATATCACTGCAAATGCTGGCTGCAGCCATGAAATTAAAAGATGTTTGCTCCTTGGAAGAAAAATTATGACCAACCTAGACATCATATTTAAATCAGAGACATTACTTTGCTAACAAAGGTCCGCCTGGTCAAGGCTATGATTTTTCCAGTGGTCATGTATGGATGCGAGAGTCTCACTGTGAAGAAAGTTGAGCACCAAAGAATTTGCTGCTTTTGAACTGTGGGTGTTGGGGAAGACTTTTGAAAGTCCCTTGGGTGCAAGGAGATCCAATCAGTCCATCCTGAAGGAAATCAGTCTTTAATATTCATTGGAAGGACTGATGCTGAAGCTGAAATTCCAGTACTTTGGCCACCTAATGCAAAGAACTGACTCTTTTGAAAAGGCCCTGATGCTGGGAAAGATTGAAGGCAGGAGGAGAAGGGGATGATGGAGGATGGGATGGTTGGATGGCATCACCGACATGAGCTTGAGTAAACTCTGGGAGTTGGTGATGGACGGGGAGGCCTAACATGCTGCAGTTCAAAGTGCTGGGGTCACAAATTTTCAGATATGGCAGAGTGACTGAGCTGAACTGACAGGCAATTATTTAGTGAAATAAACCACATGGGTTCAGGCTTTAGTTTTATCTTAAATATAAAATATTTGCATTAAGTTCTTTATAACAGATGTTTCATCATATGAAAGTTTAGTTGCTCAGTTGTGTCCAACTCTTTGTGACCCATGGACTGTAGCCCTCCAGGCTCTTCTCTCTTCATTGAATTCTCCAGATAAGAAAAATGGAGTGGGTAACCTATCCCTTCTCCAGGGTATGTTCTTGACACAGGGATCAAACGTAGGTCTCTTACATACAGGCCCACCTGAGTGTCAAGGAAGCCTCATTCTTTATAACAGATGTTTCATGTTATATTCACTTGCATTTACCCAAAACAGAGCATAGTACCAGGCACATTGTAGATCTGAATGAATATTTCTTGATTGATTCATTTTTATTGACCAGCAATAGAAAATTGCCTTTTGGCATTCTTTGTATTAATGAAAACCTACTTCGCTAGAAAAAGAATTATGTTCAAAATAATAAAAATGTAAACCTCTGCCTGTGTTGGCACAAGATTATGAAAATAATGATGTATTCTGCCCTCAACTAATCTCTCATACGTACTAGTTAGAGCTCAAAAAAACACTGAAGAAGTAGTACATCAGGATTTTACATCATCAGTGTCTTATATTTCTTTTCTGTTTATAGCTTCTCAATTTTCATTGACTTCCCCCTATCATCCATACATTTCAAAATCCTTGGCATATCAACTAGAGTGGATTCATAGTGTGGACCTCCCATTATGTGATGTGGGCTCACTTCACATCCATGTCATGCTAGCTGCCTTCTAACCTACTGCATTGCTGTTTTATTCCTGTTTCTCATAGGGTCTCAGAGAAAAAAAAAAAGAAACCTACACCCATCCCCTTTCACATCCTTTCACATCCCCCAAATGATAAAAGATGAATTTGAATAAGTAAATACAGAATTCTGCCATCAGAAAATCTAGAAAACTGTTTTAATCTCAGCATGCTTGTAAATCTTGTATCATTTTTTAATATAGAATTTAATTTCAATTTCTTGCTAAAAATCTTTATCTAGTCCTGTCCCACCAGTTTTACTTTTAGTCTTACAGTCCATTTTCTTAATCTCTCTCACCGTGTCTCAGCCTACCCAGACTTTTCTTCATTTTACCCTTTGCCTGGCTGGCTCTGATTTATTCACTAAGCTATAGCTGGTAGCATCATCTCTGCTGGGGAGACTTTCCTGATACCAGCCCCTTGAGTTAGGCATCCACTGTTTATGCTCTCTTGTGTGCATCTTAAACTTATATCTATTATTACATGTACTCATTCTATTGGAGTCATTTATGTCATTTATGTACCTCTGATGAATGAGTAAGTGCGTAAAAGAATATTTCCACTTCTTGCACATTTCAAATTCTTAAAAATGTCTGGTTTTCAAATCTTTTACATGTATATAACGTATACTGTTCAAACAATAAAATGCTAGTTGGTACCAAATAGAATAAATTACGTTCACCATCTGGTAGAAGGCTATTAATTTATCTTTTTGGCCACTGATACGGCTGAAAATGCCAAAAGGAAGAGTGGCATTGAACAATGCTCCCCACTAAGCAGTCTTTATTTAATTGGCATTTCGGGCATTTTCAAAAGATGCTTGGTCAAAGAGATGTATAGGAGCCTTACAATGAGCACTATTTAATTATTTCAGTCCTCATCTGTCACATTAGCACTCCTCTGTCTCATTTCCAGTGCCCCCAAAGCAATGCAGTTGATGGATTATGGAAAATAAATCTAGTGTGGAAATACTGATAATTTGCTCAAGGTCAAAAAAAAAAAACAGGCAAGAGTAATTTGCAACTACTAAACTGCTGGATGTAGTGCTTGCTGCTCTGAAAGAGGTGGGAGGGGGAGTTGACAAGACTCTTTAGAGAAATATGCAAATCAAAAATTTACCACCTTTCTAAATCCTTTTAATCCATCAGTTAATCTCAAAAATGACCCAGTTTTCAGAACACTGAATATGCTTGGCTACCTAATCACATTATCTCACTTTTCTGCAAACTTTGAAGTGGGAAAGATATAATGTATAAGTGAAAACATTGACAAAGCACAGCTGCCTGTCATATTTCCAATCTTCTCAGAAAAACAAGTGATTTATAGCATGATGAGATCAAATCTTCCTCCATAACATGCTAATGGCTATATTTTAAACCTCAGCAGAACTCGTGCAGGAGGCCAGACTGATGACATTAATGTCAAATCTTTGAACAAATCTAGTTAATGTGAAAGTAGAAGAGAAAGATGATCTCATTTTGGAAACAACAATAAAAATGATGCTGTTTGGTGATAAATTGAGACCATGAAAGTTTAGTGTTATATCTTTGAGCTTGTCTTTTATTAGCCAGCTTTCCCCTATAAAATACATTAAAATTTTATCTATGAAGAGTATAGCACAAAATGGTTTAAATTAGATGCCTTTCTGAGGAAAGATCATCACATGGTTGGCTTGTTTCTATCTTTACATCCAGAAGTGTTTATTGAAGGCCTACTACGTTCACGGTATAATGCAGATGATTATAAAAAGGCTACCAAGATAAGGAAGACCGTAGCTTGACTGCCAGGATTGCTAAGTGGGAAATACAAGATATATAAACATATCTTACTTAACATACATATAGTTAGATATAAACATATGTATGTTATTTAATAGGTAATCTGATGGTGAATATATTAGTTCAGGTTCCCTAGAAGCAGAAGCTAATATGTGGATTTTTATTTAAGTAATTGAAAGGTGACAGAAGCAGCATAGAACAATGGGGAAAAAAAGCAAGAAGGTAATCTCAGATGGAGACTAGTTTCAGTGTGATCACTTGGGCAAGTTTTGGTAAAAGATTGGACTACAGTATTGTGTCCACTTTGAGAGAAGGGGATCAAAGTTTTGTATTTCATGCCAGTCAATCATAGGCCACGATTTGACTCCAGGAATTTATTGATAGAAGTGGGCAACGGGACCTCCTTGGCAAGGTATCTTCATTTGGCTGAAGGCAGATTTCTTGCAAAGGGGAGAGCTGTGAGTTGTCATCAGTTAACTCAACAACAGGGAACGGTGTACTGGCTGTTAACGGGGGATCAAAATGGGGCACCAAGAGCGTCTAGTCCACCACTTCCACCACTCAGCTTCACTACTTTTCATAGGAAGTTCACGCCATTCAGGCACAGCTTCTTTGAGCTAATTGTTGGTCACAGGTCCGGGAAAATTTTCAAGAGATTTACTGGGATAGATTCCAAACTGTACTGCTACAGTTGATCCTTAGGCCGTAATGAGTACTACTCATTAATATATCTGTCTTTTATCAATCTATTCTAGATTGTCCCAGAAAAGGCACTGGCGACCCACTCCAGTACTTTTGCCTGGAAAATCCCATGGACGGAGGAGCCTGGTAGGCTACAGTCCATGGAGTTGCAGAGTCGGACACGACTGAGCGACTTTATTTTCACTTTTCACTTTCATGCATTGGAGAAGGAAATGGCAACGCACTCCAGTGTTCTTGCCTGGAGAATCCCAGGGATGGCAGAGCCTGGTGGGCTGCTGTCTGTGGGGTCGCACAGAGTCAGACACGACTGAAGTGACTTAGCAGCAGTAGCAGCAGCAGCAGATTGTCCTCATCATCTAGCACTCCGGTTGGTTTGGACACTTTGCCTGTTGGGTTTACCTAGATCCTCATCCCCAAGAGTCCTGAGTTCCTATGTACTGCATCCCAACACACATTGTTTTTTGTTTGTATGTTTTTAATTATTGTGGGCCAGAGAATACTATGAACCCACCAGTGGATCACCTAAGTGTTCTAGATACTTATCTTTGCCGTTTTTATGAAGGATACTTCCATTTCTCCATGATGATCATAATCATTTCCCATGCTGATATAGCAGCTATTTTCTTTCTTCCCAGTCTGCTGGCACAAAGATCCCAAAGTAATCAGTTAATAGTCAAAATTCTTTTGTTTACTGTGACTCTTTCTGTGTCACCTGGTGGATCTCTATTTTCATTGGGAGTCAAAAATTCTAGACTCATAGAGCTAAAAATAGCAGAGTGAAGAAGTGAGTGTTCATACTATTTCCTTACCTCCAGACCTGTATATTCTATCTACTGATGATACAGCAGTATAGTGTTGATTGATTTTGAGCAAAGACTGGAAGATAGTGAAAGATAGGGAAGCCTGACGTGCTGCAGTTCATGGGGTTGCAAAGAATCAGACGCTACTTAGCAACTGAACAGCAACAAAAATGTGTACAACTCTTTGAAGCATAGAGGCCCATCTCTGCACTACATAATCTCCAAAATGAAACTTTCAGCTGCTCCTTCAGAGGGTCATTTCACTATTCAGGCCAGTAGGTTCTGCTTCTGGATAGTGCAACATATGGTAGGATGAGTGAATCCTATGTTTGTATGCCCATTCTCACTCTTCTTTGTCTGTAAGGTGGTTACTTATCCATGTCAAAGGATAAGATACTCTGAGCCCTTGGATTGTTGTGCTGTGTGATATATTAAAGCAAGCAAAGCAAAGTCATTTATAGATTATATGTCAATCCCATTGTGACAGCCACCCTCCTCTAAAGATGTCTATTTCCTACTCTCTAGAATCTGTTGTGATGGTTAATTTTATGTGATAACTTGAATGACCATGAGATGCTCGTATTAGACATTATTTCTGGGTGTGTCTGTGAGAGTGTTTCCAGAAAAATATATCTTGCCCATAAAGCACATAAGAAACAGTTCACTTTCAGTAATATATCTTCCCTTTTCTACCATAGGGTATATCAACTCTCCAGCCATACATCATAATTTACTTTGCAAGGATCTTGATCACCTTTCCCTTCCACAAGATACCTGCCATCATCTGCAGATAACTGCTTTTTTCTTAAGAAATAACTTTTGGCTTATTGCTGTACCTTAGTAGAAACCAACCGAATGCTTAATCACATGCCACCAAGTTATGGCATGAGCTCCCATCATGCACTGCATGTTATCTGATTTCCTAAACCGTGGGCGTGTACAGCAAACACTCCATCATTAAATGGAAGTGGCCTGAGCGGGCCCTGAAGGCACATGTAAGTTAAATAAAGAGGTGGCCTAAGTACCCATGGTCCCTACTCCTGCTTCACTCCCTTTTCTCTCTCAGCCTGCAACCATGGCCTCATGGGGAGTTCCCTGTAATCAACTAGCAGAGGAAGAGAAGTCTCAAATCCTGTTTACAGATGGTCTGGTCCAATATGTAGGCACTACCCAAGAGTGGACAATGACAAGTTCAAGGGCACCACAGCCCCTTCTTGGGGCTGTCCCTGGTGGACAGTGGTGAAGCAGAATCTTCCCAGTGGGCAGAGTATCTGATTTCTTACTTTGCTTAGAAGGAGAAATGGTCCTAGGTGCAATTATGTAACGACTAGATACAGCTGTATAAAAGAACCAGCCCCAATTATGTTCTGCTTGCCAGAAACATATTTTAAACATAACATAGTATAAACTGAATTGAAAATGATGCAATAATAAGCACAAGAAAGCTAATGTAGATAAATAAATATTAGACAAAAGTATGGCAGAGATGATGAGATATTTCATAATGATAAAAGGGTAAATTATTCAAGAAGTTAGAAAACCTCTAAATATATATGCACCTGATAAGAACTTCAAAATAGATGGTGCTAAAATTGACAGAAGTATCAGAAGAGTAGAAAATCCACAGTTATAATAGCCCTTTATAAATAATTTTAGGAAAAAATATCAACAAAAATATAAAACAATTAAAAACTTACTTAATAGACATTTTGAGAACACATCACTTAAATAAAGAATACATTATTGCAAGTAATAAGTGTGGAAGAAAACTTCAGATGGGGAAAGTCTTAAGAGACTGAACATGTAGTTTACGTCAAGATAAAGTACTTGTGTTTAAGCCAAAGAGCAGTGAGAAGGCATTGGAGAGTTTTAACAGGGATATACATGATGTAAACCAATTATGTATTGTATAATCACCCACATTGTCCCCAAATATCATCATGTGAGGAATAAGCAAAACCTTTAAATAGATTTGAGACATAAAGAAGGTTCGAAAAACACAATGAAACAAAAAGTAGGTTGTCAATATCAAATGACTTTTAGCAGGTTAAAGTGAAATTCACATAATGAGATTTTTTGATAATGTTTAGGTATTCATTCATTAGGCCTAATAATAAATGTGTAATAAGGAAAGAGATTCTAGCTTAGTGCCATTCCCAAGGCATACATGTTTAGACATGCTACTGCACACACATGCGCACACATAGCTGAGTGAGCAGGAAGAATTTGTCCTGCCTTGGATCTAAGATATTCTCATAGGACAGATAAAGTTTTCTGATTTGGGGAGTCTTCTTTGGCCCCAAACTCCTCAGTTCAGTCTCTATAATTTTGTGAAATTTTAGTCATTGTTAGAGTGAAAGAATGTAGAGACAGGTTATCAGACATTGCATTTGCTTTAAGATTTCTCTTTTTAAGAATTCTATATTTCTAGGCCAACAGTTAGATGGATAACCTCACAGGCCACTGCCTAACCTAGAGGCATATGTTTGGACCAAATACAGTTAGAAAATAAAGGCTGAACACAGAGATTTGACAATGATAAGTTCAAGTGGATTTTCTCATATTTTGGTCTCATAAATTTAAAGGCAAACTTAGATCACACAAAACATTATCTCTTCCCTGTATAATTTTTTTTTTCTTTCTGTATTTAAGACTCACAGTTTCATTGGGCTATTCAGAAGGACCCATTTCTTGGCATCCCTTATGCCTGCAATAATCTTTTAACCTTTATATTTCCAGTCCAAAGAAATTGACAAAGCAAGTATGCCTGCAATAATCTTTTAACCTTTATATTTCCAGTCCAAAGAAATTGACAAAGCAAGATCTAACCTGACTTGAAATGCAAATGTTGACCCAGTTTCCTCTTTCATGTTGCTCCCTCAGTACTGATTTGTGTGAAATAAGAACAGATGGCAATGCATCACTTGTGGGGAAATTTTTTATTTTACTTCTAAAATGCTCCCCTTCACTCAATAACATATTGCTGTCAATAAATGTTTCATTTGCTTCATTTAATTACTCTGGCCCAGATTCCTTTGACCACACAAGTCTAATAAAAACTCAAATAGATGATACTGTTCTGGAAGGAAAGTGGAAATATAATGATAATATAAACCATTGTGATAGAGACATATTGGAGACTAAAATCTTCGTGTCTCAAACTAAAGGGCAGTTGAGGAGATGGTCTCAGGGGCCAGTTTCAAAATAAGCTGTGGAATTAATAACATACAACTCTGTATGTTCAGCAGCGAACACAAAGGAGACTTGAAGTAAACCAAGGGATGAAATACGCAAGAGAGCTTCAGTAGATCAAAAGTGTGCAAACGTTGGCTGACCAACACAGACCTCAGAGAGGATATAAGCATACAAAACAGTTTATTGAAAAACAAACCTAACCTTTCAAATTCTCCAATAGAATTTTAAAAAATAATATTGAACTGAAAAATGAGAGAGTTCTTTTGGAATAAGGAAAGAGTTCCTATAGTGATGGCCTAACGGGAATAGTCAGTTGCTTCTACTTAAAAGCTCCTTTGAAAGTGAAAACGTTGCTCACTCAGTCATCTCTGACTCTTTGTGACCCCCATGGACTGTAACCTGCCAAGCTTCTCTGTCCATGGGATTCTCCAGGCAAGAATGCTGGAGTGGGTTGCCATTCCCTTATCCAGAGGATCTTCCCGACCCAGGGATCAAACCTAGGTCTCCTGCATTGCAGGCAGATTTTTTACTGTCTTGTGTATGCTTTAAAAATCAGTTCCCTGGTGGTCACATCAGGGTAGGATACTGGTTTTCTTTATTTTAGCTTTCCTTATCTTTCCTCCCTTTTTTCCTTCTTTCCCTTATTTGCCTTCCTTCAACCCTGCTTTCCTTCCTTCCTGCCTTACTTATTTCCTTCTTACTTCCCTTCATCCCTCCTTCCCTTCCTTCCTTCTTTCCTTCTTATCTCCCTGTCTCTCTTCCTTTCTTTCTTCTTCTTCCCTCTCTCCCCTCCTTCTTCTCTTCTTTCCTTTCTCCACAGCTTTAAAGCTTAAAAATAACTCCACTGACTAAAGGTATCACATTAAACATTAGTTTATTTCTCCCTGTATCATTGGACCTAATGGGCAAAAGTTCTGGATAACTCATACATTGGTGTCAATTTGGTTCATGGTGGAAACAGCTAGTTCAAATCAACAGAGTTTACAGAAAAGACTACTCTTAAAGTTCTCCAAATTGAATTTCCTGATCATGGTCCCAAGATTCAATTTCTAAAACTATTGTGTGGCTATACAATGAGTTGAAAATGTGGCAGGGCAGCCGTACCAATCAGATCATTGTCAACCCAATACCCTCCTGGAATCAATTCAAGTACTTTTTTCTCACATGGTTTGCTGATCTAATTTAGACTTCTAGGAAAGCTCTGGGCAGATTATGACAAAAGACTGCTGCTGCTAAGTCGCTTCAGTTGTGTCCGACTCTGTGCGACCCCATAAGAGTTGAAGATGTGGCAGGGCAGCCGTACCAATCAGATCATTGTCAACCCAATACCCTCCTGGAATCAATTCAAGTACTTTTTTCTCACATGGTTTGCTGATCTAATTTAGACTTCTAGGAAAGCTCTGGGCAGATTATGACAAAAGACTGCTGCTTCTAAGTCGCTTCAGTTGTGTCCGACTCTGTGCGACCCCATAGACGGCTGCCCACTAGGCTCCCCCGTCCCTGGGATTCTCCAGGCAAGAACACTGGAGTGGGTTGCCATTTCCTTCTCCAATTAAGACAAAAGACACTGGTGGCATAAAGAATATGATGCTGTTTGGAATATAAGAAGACCTAGGCTTGAATCTTCTCCTTCCACTAGATACTGAAATGTAGAAAAGTCATATAAACTTCTCTGGGTCTCAATTTATTTATTTATAGAATAGTGGTAGCAATAGTTCATATTAAAAAAATAGTCTGAGTATTAATTGAGATAAAATATGTGAAAGTTCTATGAAAGTGCTCTTTGCTTATATTACGTGTTTATTATTTGTCAAGCAGAGCTAGGGTGAAAGTACTGACTTTACTGTTCATAAGGCACACTTTAGATTCTCACTACTTAGTCTTTTGGAATTCCGACTTTACCACTTACTAACATAGTCCTCAATAAATTCTTTAACCTTCCTACTCTTATTTTCCTCATCCATCATTGGAGGGGTTTGTGTGAAATTAAAGAGATAATACACTAAAAGTTTGTAGAACAGTGTCTCAGTTCAGTTCAGTTCAGTTGCTCAGTCATGTCCGACTCTTTGCGACCCCATGAATTGCAGCATGCCAGGCCTCCCTGTCCATCACCAACTCCCGGAGTTCACTCAGACTCACATCCATCGAGTCCGTGATGCCATCCAGCCATCTCATCCTCGGTCGTCCACTTCTTCTCCTGCCCCCAA
>SJYT01035314.1:0-23534 GCA_006410635.1 Cephalophus harveyi | reverse complement strand
TGAATGAAACTGGAGCCTATTATACAGAGTGAAGTAAGCCAGAAAGAAAAACACCAATACAGTATACTAACGCATATATATGGAATTTAGAAAGATGATAATGATAACCCTGTATGCGAGACAGCAAAAGAGACACAGATGTATAGAACAGTCTTTTGTACTCTGTGGGAGAGGGAGAGGGTGGGAGGATTTGGGAGATGGCATTGAAACATGTATAATATCATATATGATACGATATATGGTTCGAAGTATGATACAGGATGCTTGGGGCTGGTGCACTGGGATGATCCAGAGGGATGGTACAGGGAGGGAGGTAGGAGGGGGGTTCAGGATGGGGAACATGTGTATACCTGTGGCAGATTCATATTGATGTATGGCAAAACTGATACAATATTGTAAAGTAATTAACCTCCAATTAAAATAAATAAATAAAAAATAGTGCATTATGAATATCTTTCCATGTAAAAAAAAAAAAAAGATAACATAAATAACCTTATATTTATTAAAGAAACTAAGTCTGCAGTTTTAAACTTTTGAAAAGATATCGCAAAAATACTGCAGATAGATTTCCCTTATAAAATTATGTCCTGCATTTTTATGAAACATGTAAATAAAAGCCGTGTGTGTGTGTGTGTGTGTGTATGTGTCCACATGCATGCATGTGTGTGCTCAGTCATGTCTGACTTTTTGAGACTGTATGAACTGTAGCCTGACAAGCTCCTCTGTCCATGGGTTTCTCCAGGCATGATTACTGAAGTGAGTTACAATATTTCCCCCTTCAGGGGATCTTCTTTACTCATGAACCCATGTCTCCTGCATTGGCAGGAAGATTGTTCACCACTGAGCCACCTGGGAAGCATATATATATAGCTTTGTATGAGGGATAAAGAAGAAAGCAGAAAAATATTGTTAACTTGTTTAAGGTGGGGAGATTACTGTAGTGAGGAAATAATTGAGTTTTTCATATGTTTTGCTTAAATTTTACAGTATACATTAGTTTTTATTTTTCAATTTAAAAATGTAACTTTAATAAAAAACAAACATTGGAGGTACTCTACTTTGTTACTTATGTCAAGAGAAAAACTTGAAATCAGCAGATCTGTTTCATGCATACTAGGCCCAGCCTCCATGTGTGGTACTGGTGACCCAACAATGAAAACACAAAAATGGTATCAGTCTAAATGATTCTTAATATAACAGAGTGAGAAGGAAAGTAGGGAATTAAGTTCATGTCTAGACTACAGATGTAATTAGTATGCATGGTCATTGAGAGCATGAATCTCCTCCTTTATTAGAGCTTCAGTTCAGTTCAGTCACTCAGTTGTAACTGACTCTTTGCAACCCAATGGACTGCAGCACTCTAGGCTTTACTGTCCATCACCAACTCCCAGAGCTTACTCAAAGTCATGTCCACTGAGTCGGTGATGCCATTCATCCATCTCATCCTCTGCCATCCCCTTCTCCTCCTGCCTTCAATCTTTCCCAGCGTCAGGGTCTTTTCAAATAAGTCAGTTCTTCACATCAGGTGGCCAAAGTATTGGAGTTTCAGCTTCCACATCAAATCTTTCAATGAATATTCAGGACTGATATGCTTTAGGATGGACTGGTTGGATCTCCTTGCTGTCCAAGGGACTCTCAAGAGTCTTCTCCAACACCACAGTTCAAACGCATCAATTCTTTGGTGCTCAGATTTCTTTATAGTCCAACTCTCACATCCATACATGACTACTGGAAAAACCATAGCTTTGACTATATGGGCCTTTGTTGTCAAAGTAATGTCTCTGCTTTTTAATATGCTGTCTAGGTTGGTCATAGCTTTTCTTCCAAGGAGCAAGTATCTTAATTTCATGGCTGCAGTCGTATGCAGTGATTTTGGAGGCCCCCAAAATAAAGTCTCTCACTGTTTCTCTTATTTCCCTATCTATTTGCTATGAAGTGATGGGATCAGATGCCATGATCTTAGTTTTCTGAATGTTGAGTTTTAAGCCAACTTTTTCACTCTCCTCTTTCACTTTCACTTTTATCAAGAGACCCTAGTTGTTCTACACTTTCTACCATAAGGGTGGTATCATCTGCATATCTGAGGTTATTGATTCCAACTTCTGCTTCATCTAGGCTGGCATCTCTCATGATGTACTCTGCATATAAGTTAAATAATCAGGGTGATAATTTACAGCCTTGACATAGTCTTTTCCCAATTTGGAAGCAGTCTGTTGTTCCATGTCCAGTTCTAACTATTGCTTCTTGACCTGCATACAAGATTTCTCAAGAGGGAGATCAGGTGGTCTGGTATTCCTCTCTCTTTCAGAATTTTCCACAGTTTATTGTGATCTACACAGTCAAAGGCTTTGGCATAGTCAATAAAGCAGAAATAGATGTTTTTCTGGAACTCTCTTGCTTTTTTTGATGATCCAAATAGATGTTGGCAATGAATATTGATCTCTGATTCCTCTGCCTTTTCTAAATCCCAGCTTGAAGATCTGGAAGTTCATGGTTCACGTACTATTGAAGCCTGCCTTGGAGAATTTTGAGCATTACTTTGTTAGCATGTGAGATGAGTGCAATTGTACGGTAGTTTGAACATTCTTTGGCATTGCCTTTCTTTGGAATTGGAATGAAAACTGACCTTTTCGAGTCCTGTGGCCACAGCTGAGTTTTCCAAATATGCTGGCATATTGAGTGCAGCACTTTCACAGCATCATCTTCTAGGATTTGAAATAACTCAACTGGAATTCCATCACCTCCACTAGCTTTGTTCATAGTAGTACTTCCTAAGGCCCACTTGACTTCGCATTCCAGGATGTCAGGCTCTAGGTGAGTGATCATACTATCATGATTATTTGATTATTAAGTCTGATTATTAGGTCTGGCACATAATAAGTATTATTTAATAATGTTCAATGAACAAATTAACGAATGAGGCCTGTGGTTCAGTAGGATACACAGAGAAAGTAGGAAGTGAGAAAGAAAGGGATATATACTGGAGGTGCTTTCTTTATACATACCAGAATAGATGCAGGAAGTTTCAGACAAAGCAAAATATATATATGAAAATGTGGGCAACATCTGATATGATTAAGGAACGGGTGTTATCAAAACCATTGCTGTACATAGTAAAAAGAGATGGTTGGGTTTGCAAATAAATCAGGAAAGAGAACAGGAAATGGCATCATTTGCCATTATAATGCATTTAGATTGGATTTAAGGAGATCAGAGAGAGCACAGAAGTAGGGCTCTCAGAGTTAAAAGAGTATTTTTCTGATTGTGTACGTGGGGACCAAGATTGTTGGTTACACTTTTTCTATGAAATAGTGAAACAGGAGATAGGAGAAGGGTTCTCCACCAATAAGTAAATGAGGCAATAGCATGAGTTAGGGTGCTTGAAGAGAATAGAGAGGATTTGTTATTACTGTATTTATTATATGATTTTCATGAGTCCTCAAGGGGTGGTACCAAAAAGTCAACCCCAAATATCTTTATCATGGTGTCTCATCATGAAGGGAGTGACATAGCTACTGCCTGACAAAGCAATGTCCCAACACCCTCTCTAAGCTTCAGGCTGTTATGATAAATAGCTTCAACCCTTTCACTGAATTGGAAACTGTTTCCTACAAATGATTCTCATGAGTGAACATGAATGTGCAAATAATAGTATCTAGAATTCATATTTTATTTATCTTAGAAAATTTCACCTAACTCCAAGTGAGGATGTATTTTGAGATTGAGAATCTAAGGCTAAATTCTATTGACTTTAGTTTTAGGTTGAGAAATGAGAAATTTACTGAATGATGTTGAATTGTTTTTCCCTTTTTATTTCATAGTAAACTGTTGGCTCAACTACTTCCTTATTCCTTATATTTATTTATAAATATTTTGATTTAATGGTGGAATTTCTGAAACATGTATGAATCTCAGTCAAAAAATACAATTGTCTAAGTAACAATCTGTGGCTTCTCTTCTACAATTTAATTTCTTACACAGAACCCCTATTACACCACCGATGGGAACCTTAGCCTCCTAAACTATCAGGATATCTTTCTTGAGATCATACTACTTCTTTAAATCCAGTATCACACAGATTGGGTAGTTTGTAAGGGTGGAAAAAGGCAGAGGCAGGGAAGAAGCAACCGACTTTTCAGTCATTTGCCCACACTTGTTTTCACTAGAACAGGCGTTATCCCCATCTGCCTGGTTCCTTTCAGATCTAGGGATGCTCTGCTATTCTGAGCCATGACTCTGGCATGATTTTTTTTTTTTTTTCCAGATCACATATGGGGCCATCTGCCCTGTGTGGCCCACAGCTGTTTTCTTCTTGGGTCCATGGCCTTCCCAGCAGCAGTACAGTGTATACCTTTCCCTCTGCTTTGGGAACACATAGACCTCTCTATTTAGCTTATCCTTTCTCCTCTACCTTAATCCAGAGGTCTTTTAATAAGGATGGTGGGAGTTGTTCTTTGTGTGCAAGTTTAATTCAAGATAATCCATCTATCTTTTCAAATTCCTCTTGTATTAGATGTTTTGTAAACCAAAACCTAGAAAGACTTGTGGGATGTCATAGAAAGAGAAAAATGTTTGCCCACCATGTTTTTATATATTGTAGCTGTTTTTTCTGTTAGAACAGTGAAATTGGCAAAGTTGGGCTTTGTTATCCATAAATATCCTCTTGGTAGGGGAGGAAGAAAATCATACCAAACACCTACGGATTCAAGGTCCGTTTTATTAACCACTGTTTACTGCACATTTGCTGTTTGTAAGGTAGTTTGCATAACACAAAGTCGAAAACAAGATTCCTGTCCTAGAGAAATCTGTACTCTAGTGAAGAAGGAAGACTAGAACATAAATAACAGTAATGCAAAATCTGAAATGATTAATCTGCCTGCATGAGTCATAAACAAAGAGCTTTGGGAGTAGTGAGAAGGCGATTAATTTTAATCGGGGTATTGGAGAAAACTTCAGACCTAGCACTGACTCATAACCTACCAGTAAACAGAATATTAACAACTCTCTGGGCAATTTGGGGTGGGGTGCAGAGGATTACTCACAACTTCTGCAACCCCTGAACAAGCACATTTGTGTGCCTTGAAGGGTCCAGAACTTCCTGGTAAGGGAGTCTTCATACTCATCCTCACTCACTGCCAGAGCCCCTCTCTGCCTTTATCTACTTTTCTAAAGCTCATGTGTTGCTGGTCAGTGATTCTCTTGCCTCCTTGTCTTTTGGTGGTGGTGGAGGCAGTGGTGTTGGTGTTTGTGAGTTCTCCACTCTCTGTGTATAATATTTCCTTTCTCTCTTTTTCACTTGAGAAATTGATTTCAAATTCTGAACTACTTTGTGCTTGGCATATTCTGACTAGCTAAACCTTGTTCATAAGCCCCAAAGAGTCAGAAGCTTTAGGAAAATGAAGTGATCAATATGGCAGGAGAGAAAAATGGGATCTATTGTTTTTAAAAAATGCTAAAAATTTAAAAAGCATATTAATAAGTGAAAGAAGTTAATCTGGAAATGCTGCATACTGTATGATTCCAACAATGTGACATTCTGGAAAAAGCAAACCTACAGAGACAGTAAAAAGATCTGTGGTTGCTAGAGGTTGGGAGGATGAGTGGGAAGGGATGAACAGACAGAACACAAAGGAATTTTAGAGCAGTGAAAATACTCTGTATGATAGTACAGTGGTGGATATAAACCATTATGCATTTGTCCAAACCCATTGAATGTATTTAATACAACACCGAGAGTAAACACTACTGTAAACTATGGACTTTGGGTGATAAGGACGTATCAGTGTAAGGTCATCAGTTGTTACAAATATATCACTCTGGTGGGGGATACTGATAGGGGAGGAGTGTCTGCATTTGTGGAGCCTGGGAATATATAGTAATCCTCTGTACTTCCTACTAGTTTTTGCTATGAACCTAAAACTGCTCTAAAAAATTAAAGCCCTTAAAAAAATAGTGTGCATGGTCTTCTCTATCCCATCAGTTAGGGACTGCTCTTATGTTCATTTAGCCATGGAGGTGTCTTCTGATTGTACCAGTCTCATTGTTTGCCAGTGATAGTGAGTGAAACTGTCTTTCACTTGAAAAGAACATAAGTGGTAGCTGACTCTTTCACTATCCTGCTCCATATATATATATATTTTTTTTCTTTTTAAGATTCACTGTATTTTTGCTTCCTGTAATAAGCATGAAGCCTTGATGTATACTTCAAAGAGATATGAGACAGATAAGAAAGGGCAAAAGAAAGGGAAAAAATCAATACAGGGAAATATCATTTCTGATTGCTGTGAACAATTTCAATGTTTCCTATTTGTTTTATCATTCAAAGAAAAACTCTGATGATATACAAGGCTTATTTAGCGCCATACACAGTGTGTTTGTGATGCTGAGAGAAGCTCATCTGTCCTAGCCGGTCACCATGGTAACCTCTAAAAGCAAAGATTATGTCTGATTAGGTTGCCCCTCTTAGGAAGAATTGACCAGAAAAAAAAAAAAAATCTTCTGAAAAGTTAAAAATGGAGGGTAGGAAGATACTGGTACTAATATTGCACAGCTGCTCTCCTCTCTGGCTCTCCTAATAAGAGTGACTCAGACTATTTTCTAGAACCTTTCCCCAGTCCCCATAGAGAGCTTCCAGTGATATCCTCCCCTTGTCAAAAATGTACTTCAGTTCAGTTCTTTGTGGTTATTGTCTCCACAATCCCTAATCAGAATTCCAGATATCTTTGTGATTGCTTATAAAGAGATTCATGAATGTTCTTTTAAAAATAAATTAAAAAGTGAAACACAGTCTGCTGTAAAGAAGTTGTAAAAGGAAGCAAAATTCAACCATGTTTGTCTGATAATGATTTGAGAGGCAGGTAAGCAGGCAGCAATGAGGTGGAAACACTGAAGAAGCCAGAGGACTACTTTATATTAGAATTATTTTTGTGGAACCTCTTAATGCTCTCTGCCTTTAAAAAAATCCTTTTAAACAGGATTTAATTTTTTCCCTAAGTTTCTGCTGCCAGTACTAGTGCCTTTAAAGCACAATGTGTATCAATTATTCTGCTTTTCCTATTTCATTTCCTAAATAATGCAATAATCAGGTGACTTTATTGGAGGCTGACTAATGTAAAGCAGAGCATCAAGTAGAGGAAATGGTAGTTTTATTCCTACTTAACTGAGAGGGAAAAATCTTATTGGGCTGATAAAACATTCTACATTGGTGGTCTTGAGAGAATTCATATAATCTGCAAAATATTTGCAAACCTTTTAGTGCTTTGTAAACCTAAAGACTTAAAGCTCAACATTCAGAAAACGAAGATCGTGGCATCTGGTCCCATCACTTCATGGGAAATAGATGGGGAAACAATGGAAATAGTGTCAGACTTTATTTTTTTGGGCTCCAAAATCGCTGCAGATGGTGACTGCAGCCATGAAATTAAAAAACATTTACTCCTTGGAAGAAAAGTTATGACCAACCTAGATAGCATATTCAAAAGCAGAGACATTACTTTGCTGACTAAGGTCCGTCTAGTCAAGGCTATGGTTTTTCCTGTGGTCATGTATGGATGTGAGAGTTGGACTGTGAAGAAGGCTGGGTGCTGAAGAATTGATGCTTTTGAACTGTGGTGTTGGANCTGACTGACTGACTGACTGAAACTAATCACTTCATGGGAAATAGATGGGGAAACAGTGGAAACAGTGGCAGACTTTATTTTTGGGGCTTCAGAATCACTGCAGATGGTGACTGCAGCCATGAAATTAAAAGACGCTTACTCCTTGGAAGAAAAGTTATGTCCAACCTAGATAGCATATTCAAAAGCAGAGACATTACTTTGCCGACTAAGGTCCATCTAGTCAGGGCTATGGTTTTTCCTGTGGTCATGTATGGATGTGAGAGTTGGACTGTGAAGAAGGCTGATCGCCGAAGAATTGATGCTTTTGAAGTGTGGTGTTGGAGAAGACTCTTGAGAGTCCCTTGGACTGCAAGGAGATCCAACCAGTCCATTCTGAAGGAGATCAACCCTGGGATTTCTTTGGAAGGAATGATGCTAAAGCCGCAACTCCAGTACTTTGGCCACCTCATGTGAAGAGTTGACTCATTGGAAAAGACTCTGATGCTGGGAGGGATTGGGGGCAGGAAGAGAAGGGGACGACCGAGGATGAGATGGCTGGATGGCATCACGGACTCGATGGACGTGAGTCTGAGTGAACTCTGAGAGATGGTGGTGAACAGGGAGGCCTGGCGTGCTGCGATTCATGGGGTTGCAAAGAGTCGGACACGACTGAGCAACTGAACTGAACTGAACTGAACACAGCATTGGAAATGAACTATGCTTCAACTAAAAAAAAATAAGATTTAAATTGTATACTATTTTACTTCTTTTTTATTGGAAGGAAAATAAAGTTTTCTCCAGGTTTCTAATCTTTAATGAGTTTAAACATACAAATTAAAAGTCAACTCTACTGAATATTATATCCCCAAAATGAAATTCTTCTTTTGAACAGTTTTTTAAATGTATTTGTAAACAGTTTATGCCAATTTAATATTTAACTTTTGGTATGTGAACAATATGAAGGACTTTCAAATATTTCCTAGAAGCAGAGAAAGATTCAGAAGGGCAAGTGGCTTTTGATTATGTATCTCATGCTCTTTACACATCCTTAGGCTTTTGTTACAATTGGTTTTCTTGCATATCTTCTTTTTGAGAATATACATGTATAGCCCAAATTAATTTCTTATAGGATTCTAAGTTCAAATGTTTAAAAATGTAATTCAAGACCTTTAATAGGACTGCTGAAATGAGTTCCATGTATGTGAGATAGTCCTTTAATATTGACTCAGTTAATCTGCCTCAAATCTCTCCTCTAATAAGTGTTAAAACAAGAATTCTAGCACAGTTTGTCCAGCTCTGAAGTCCATACAAATATCACTGTGTTGCCTCTAAATTCATTTAATTTTCAGGATGAAACTCATCAATTCCAAATATGAAACTTTTTATCCGCAGACTTTTACAACAGTGGGTCTCATTTTAGGATACATTGCAGCTCATACTTATTGTTTAGTCATTCAGTTGTGTCTGATTCTTGGTGCAACCCCATGAACTGTAGCCCAGAAAGCTCCCCTGTCCATGGGATTTCCCAGGCAAGGATAAAGGAGTGAGTTGCCATTTCCTTCTCCAGGGGATCTTCCTGACCCAGGAATTGAACCCACATGTCCTGCATTGGGAGGCAGATTCTTTATTGCTGAGCCACCAGGGAAGCCATACAACCATTTTTAGTCTGTATCAAAATAGATAAGTAGAAATAGCTCTTACTACCACAACATGTGATATGATAAGAAGGACTTACACGGGGCAAACAACTATGAAGAGCTCCTGAATAGTACCCTTCCAGTCATATAACATACCAGGAAAAAGAGTTCAGCAAACTTTTCTTGAGTAACCTAAGTGTGCTGTTCTTACTCTAAGTAATATGCGTATCCAGATAAAGGAGAATGAATAACCTAGACATTCCCTGCTTGAGGCACTTTATGTAGCTCTTTTTGATATGTATTTCTTCCTAAATCCATTAAAGAGTAACTCTTCAACCAGGGCAAGGCTGTGATTGGTTTGCATGAAGATAAGGCAGGGTTTGTAATTAAATTTCACCAGAGAACCACCAACTTGCCCTAGGGAAAAAAAATAAAAGAGCTGACATTCCTGCCTTGAGAATATAATAGAAGGGTCGGAACACAAATTCCTTCTTGATAGAATGATGTATGGAAGGTTCCTTACTGGAGCTTTAAGACATTGTTTTTTGCAGACATCACCAATCTTTTAGCAATGTCAGCTCCTGTTCCTAGGCTCCATCGAGTCATTGAAGTTCCTTATCTTACAAAAACAAGGCCAATGATGTGGCTATTGTTTATTTTTTTTTTTTTTTTTTTAAGGACGTAAAAGGATATACAAATCCCTTTGACCATATTCTTTCTTAAAGCTGTGGACCTTATATTTCAGTGTAATTTTAAAAATCAAGGTGCCAGTAAGTGATGGCACTCCCAAATTTGATGGACTCTAAATCTTAAGGGAAGTGCAATGACATAGTGAAGATGGAAGACAGCTGACTTAGTTTATTCCAGCTGCTTTAACAGATGCAGACTGAGTTTTGCCACTTATAAACCATAAACATTTATTTCTTATAGTTCTGGAGGTTGGAAATTCAAGGTCATGGGGTCAATAGAATCCTGTCTGGTGAGGACTTTCTGGTTCATGGTAGTCATCTTTTGCTGTGTCCTCACATGGCAGAAAATGGTAATGTTGAAGAAACTAGTACTTGAGAAACCAAGTACCACACTCGGAGAGTTGGAGAACTCAGGTTTATTACGCTGGTGGGCCTAGAGGAATTAACACTCCAAGCTCTGAGCCCCGAACAAAGGGCTTACAGAGCTTTTATAGACAGACTGTGGTGGGCAACACTAGCTGTTAACAAGCTGGCTTTAACTAAGGGGTTTCGTGCACCCAGAAACAGTGGTCAGGATGGGGAGGGGGATGTCTGACTTGGACAGGCATGATGAAGCAGTTTGCAGGGGCTGGGTGATTGCAAAGAGCAGGACAAGGGTGAGTGAGATAAACTTCAGTTCCTAGTATTGCAAGTCCCCGCCTTCTCAGACTACCTGACCTACGTGATCTAGACTTTGCAAGGGGCAAGCTGAGTTACAGAGGCAGAGGAGAAGGAGGTTATGTAAAATTTCAACTTTTCGTCTTCATTCTCCCCTCTTGATGCTTCTATCACTTGTTGTAGAAAGCATCATCTCATGTTTTTGGTAGGACATTCAGAGCTCCCCATCGTTTAGGGGGCAACACTCAACTGTTACCACTTGTAACTTTATGGATTCAATCCAAGAGGTTATGAACTTTGGCCACCTCATGCAAAGAGTTGACTCATTGGAAAAGACTCTGATGCTGAGAGGGATTGGGGGCAGGAGGAGAAGGGGACGACCAAGGATGAGATGGCTGGATGGCATCACGGACTCGATGGACGTGAGTCTGAGTGAACTCCGGGTGATGGTGATGAACAGGGAGGCCTGGCGTGCTGCAATTCATGGGGTCGCAAAGAGTCGGACACGACTGAGCGACTGAACTGAACTGAACTGAACTGAACAGCATTGAGAATACAAGGGCCAAACAAGAGTGCTGCAAAGAACATGAAGGGAGGAACTGTTAAAGGGAGAACCCATGATGCCCAGCTCCAGATATTGTTCCAGTTACCCCAGGAATTAGTTAGTTTTTCTCTCTTTTTTATGATTTGTTCCCTTAGCTGTTGGGCCATGTCCCTGACCATTCCTGATTGGTTTACATAAAAGCAGCATTTTCATTCGAGAAGAGGCAGAGTCCTCCCTCTTCAGCTATCAGAAGGTCTAGCTCTCTCCTTTTCTGTAAAACCACCTCAGCCAGGGAGTCGAGTTGGTCCTGTAAGGCCACTAAAGATTTGGCCACTCATCTTTGAAGTCTTTGGATAGTGTGTGGTAAAAGGTGGTTAATGAAGCAATTCCTCTTACTCCCATACCTATCTCAGCCATGATTCCCAGACCAACTAGTAAGGGTATAAACTGGATCACTCTTTTGGCCCACGTATGGGTTTAAGAGGTATGGTGAGAGTCTGGTTGTTAGAGAAAATATTCATCTGGGGAGTGAGGAAGGCTAAGGTGCCGATACCCATCTAATTGACAGGTTAGACATAAGTAAGCATCTGCCCCACAAAGAAAAGGCCTTGATGGGGGCAGCACCATCCATTACAGCACGGGACAGCAAAAGGCTGCACACAGCCTGGAGGTGGCAGATAACTGAACACTGGCAAAAGGTTTCCTCCCCAGCTTTGGGTTGTCACGGCTGTAGCAACTGAGCCTGTCCTGAAGGCAGGTCAGCCATACTGTGGAGCAGTTTAGTTAGTAAGGAGAATTGCTCATAGCAATCAGGGATAGAGTCCAGGGTTGACAATGGAAATCCATTGATATTTTGATAGCCGGATCATCACGCTTCTGCTGTGCATTGACCAGCCAACTGCGACAGTGTGTCTGGAGAGAGGCTGAAGAATCCTCAAGCTTGTGTCATGCATGGACTAGTCAGCTTACAGAATGACTAGAGCAGGGTTCAGCATCCTTCGAGGGTGAGGGTCGTTGTTTTTGGAACCAGACCTTGAGGGGGTTTTAGGGGTCCTGGACTTCTCTCCAGGTGTCCTCATTACAGGAAGCTGCTGCCTTTTTGATTCTGGTGTGCTGAATCCAAGGGATGATACCTATAACTAACAGCAGTAAGGGTTGCCAGGAAAACCGTGTGAGGGCCTGTCCAAACTGGCTGAAGCAGTTCCTTTTTCCATCTCATCTCCTGGCTGTCAGGGATGAACCCAATTGCCTGGTGGAATGAGTGTCCTTTTTCAGGTTTCCCAGGCAATATGGTGGAAGACTGTTCCAAGGGCCTGGAGGTGTTGGGACATTCAAGGTCAGCTAGTTGTTGGTGGCCTCCATTGAGCTTTTTATCACTGGGGTGGTCTCCCGTATAAGATCTCAAAAGGAGAATAGCCTGAGGACCCCAGGGTGCATTTACAGAGGGAGGTGAGAGTCCACAGAATGATAAGGCAGCTTGTCCTAGCAGTGTCTGTGTGTTGGCTGGAGGATATTCTTGTCATACTTCTACTTGGAGAAACAAACTTAACAAGAAAGTTAAAGATATATGGCCCAAAGATTAATAGAAGTAGGAAAACTGCTGAGGTGCCAGCTAAGAGAGCCAGGTCCAGACATTGGTTCATGACATTGGTGCTTCTCTAGGTATGAGAAGATGCATGAATTTGGACTCATAAAAATCTTTACCTGAAAACTTCTGAAGGCCTGTTTTTCTGGGTTTTCCCAGAGCATGGAGTGCCGTACTTTTTGTCTCCACCCTGAACTCCTTCCAAGGGAGTGTTGAAGGTCAGCATCTTATAGTGGTCATGTTTTAATCTTTGTAGAGGCAGCTGGCAAGGGCCAACTTCCAGTCAGCAGGGCCACTTCATAGTCATATTTGACCATGTTTTGGGGCATTTCATGGTCAATGTGTCCCATGGTGCGGGGAAGGCTCATTCCCAGGTCTAACAAAGATTCCATTGACAGGCCACTCAATGTGTTGTCACTAGACCAGGCCTTGCAAGCGGCAAGTCTTACTAGTCACTAATAAGACTAGTATGACTAGCCATGAGTCTTACCTGTCTTACTAGCCTCTTGGTCCAGGAAAATATTTTCTCTTGTTGCTTATTCCCATATCTAGAGTTACATTATTATAATTATTGATCTCATATAGAGCTGAATATCAGCATTTTATCACAGGTTCAGTCACACACATTTGGTAATATAAGAAATAATCTTCTAAAGCAAGCTACATAGAAAATAATATAGCTAGTAGTTATTAGTATGGAAAAGGAAATGGCAATCCACTCCAGTATTCTTGCCTGGAAAAACCCAGGGACTGGAGGAGCCTGGTGGGCTGCCGTCTATGGGGTCGCACAGAGTCGGACACGACTAAAGTGACTTAGCAGCAGTAGCAGCAGTTATTAGTAAGGTCACAAGCAAGAATTTAAGTCGAGAACATTCATTGGGTATAGCCCGGTATAATCCAGGTCACCTGACTCAGTTAAATGATTATAGCCAAGTGTTAATCTCCTGGTTGTACATCATGGAGCATCTGACCTTTATGCAAAGATTGGTTACTGAGATAAGCTTTAGAAACAATCTTATAGAGTGTCCTTTTTAATAACTTAATTACACCTTTTAGTAATAAAACATAACAAGGATCTATCTCAGAGACGAGTCTTAGTAAGCACAGACTTTAATTAAAACTATAACTTAATATTTAGTGATAAATATTTTTTTCTTTTCTTTTCTTTCTTTCTTTTTTTTTTTTGGAGAATTCGTTATCAGGGCATTAACACTGTAGCCAGGGACGGCTTTAACCCATCAAATAAAAATGAGGTCCGTCAGGGAGCCAAGAAAAGCCAAGTGGCTGTCTTGAATCTCCCATAGCCCTGACTCTTTGATTTTTAGCTGTTGTCTATTTTTAATTTCTTGATTTAAGAGAAGACTATCTCAATGTTTTAAGTACTTCAAGATAGCAAAAGTCTAACCATAAGGGGTTATTTTTTGTAGAAGTAAAATGAGTTTTGTCTGCTGCTGTTGTTGCTAAGTCACTCCAGTCGTGTCCGACTCTGTGCGATCCCATAGACGGCAGCCCACCAGGCTCCCCCGTCCCTCGAATTCTCCAGGCAAGAACACTGGAGTGGGTTGCCATTTCCTTCTCCAATGCAGGAAAGTGAAAAGTGAAAGTGAAGTTGCTCACTTGTATCTGACTCTTCATAATCCCATAGACTGCTGCCTACCAGGCTCCTCCGTCCATGGGATTTTCCAGCCAAGAGTACTGGAGTGGGTTGCCACTGTCTTCTCTGAGTTTTGTCTACATATACCATAATCTTAAATAATGTTTATTTACTTTACCAAAGTAACAAAAAGATTTTAAAAACAAATATAAATAACTTAAGGCAAAAAAATCATAATGTTATGAAAGTTGCATTTTAAGAAAACTTTCTTCTCTTTAGAGAGAGAAGACCAAATTCCAGTCTGGCACAAGTTTACTGTTAATAGCAAACTTTGTTCATCTGTTTAATCTTAGAGAGTCTTTTCCATAAATCTTGAAGAACTAGAGTCTTTTCCATAAATCTTGAAGAACTAGCAGTATTTTTCTAAAGGCATGAGAATAAAACCATAGAAGGCATGTTTAAAATCTGGTTCTATTGCAACTGACAAAGAAACCTGGTCATAACACTTCAAGAACTAGAATTATAATTGACCATATTCTATCAGGGCATATCAGATCTATATGAATTTCACATAATTTTAGAATATCTATATTAGTAACATCAACAATACAGTATAACCTGAAAAGATTTTTCACCCCTTTAACAGTACTTCCCATGTAATTTAACAAGTCCAATAAACTCAGGTAGCTCTTTGAGATGTCTCAGGGGCCCTCTGAAGCATCCCAAAGTTGGCTAGAAGTCAAGTTATTTAGGAAGTTTTGTCAATAAATATCAAAAAGGTTTATAACAGCTAAGTAGGATCATATAAGTTACTGTGAAATAATAGATATTTACTTACCCAAAGTTAACAAAAGATTTCAAAGGTAAATAAATATAGAACAGATCAACTAAGAGGTTAAAAAAAAAAAAAACCCTTAAATTTATTATTAAAAGCAGTTCAACATCTGAAGAAAGTATATCTTCTTCACAGAGAGAAAGGCCGAATTTTAGTTTTTGCTCAAGCTTACTTTAAACTCATTTAGGTAAAATTAATTAAATTATTTTAAACTTAGACAGTCTTAACCATGCACAAAACTTTTTCAGGGTCCGCCTTCCACAGACCTTTTAATCACTTTCTGTAACAGTCACCTGTAAGTCAGACCTACTTTCTTTTCCCTTTATAAAATGTAATTTTATTTTTTATATCTTCTTTATTAAAAGCATACATCTTACTTATTATATTAGCAAATAAGCATTAATACTAGATATTTAATATTGAACATTTCCCAGTTCTTTTGAATCTGAAATTTGTTTAGGTTAATTTTTCTTGTATTTAGAATTGTTTGATTTGTAAGCACTTACTTTTCTTTAGGCCAATTAAATTAGAAGCTCATATACAACTTCAACAATATTATCATAAAAAAGACTTCCCTGGTGGCTCAGAGGGTAAAGCATCTGCCTGCAATGTGGGAGACTGGGGTTCAATCCCTGGGTTGGGAAGATCTCCTAGAGAAGAGGATGGCAATCCACTCCAGTATTCTTGCACGGAAAATCCCATGGATGGAGGAGCCTGCTACAGTCCATGGGGTCGCAAAGAGTCGGACATGACTGAGCAACTTCACTTACTCGCTCACTTTTCTTTAGGCCAATTAAATTAGAAACTCATTTACAACTTCAACAATATTATCATAAAAAAGACATATACTGAGACATACATAAATCCAGAGAGATTGACAGAGAGCTGAGTTTTCTGTTTGAGATTTAAAATATCTCTTGACTCCTTTTTTTTTTCTTCACTTGAACTTCTAATTTGCCCAAGGCTGAGGTCTCAGACAAAGCTGGCTGTGTATTTCAAGGACACGGAAAGGGTTAACATCAAGCTTTTCCCTGGACAGGTCTTTTTAACAAGTTAGTTGTTTTTAATTGCATATGCAAAAAGAATTGGTTTTGTAGTTTCCAAAAAGAAAAATTTCTCTCACTCCGTTCAGTCAGCAATCACGCACTCACAATCATTCAGAGACTATCAGGGTGCCTCCCTTCTCCCGAGTCCCCAGGTTTCCTGAACTATTGCTCCCTTCCTGGGAGCCCCGCAGAGGTTATCATTCACTATGCCTCCCTTCTAACCGATTCCCCAGATCTCCCTATCTGAGGCTCCCTTCCTGGGAGCCCAGGGAGGTGATTAGGCTTTCTTCTACCCGCTGGGGTAGGTTCCTGCCTGGGGACCGGCCCCAGGGCCTTGCCTTATCCTGTGGCCACTCCTGGTGAGCTGGTCCATCCCTCCAATGAGTCCAGTTGGGGCTCAGCCATCTGGAGAGTCGGAAACTGGTCTGAAAGAGAACCTGGAATACCATCAGCTGGCACGTCTCCTTGTTCTTCTGGGGGTTCCTTCACTCCAGCCTGACAGAGCCACCGGTCTGGGGGCTCAAGGGGCTGGCGTAGTTGGAATCTTGCTGGGGCCTCCAGAAATGTTGCAGAAACCAGTACTTGGGAAAACAAGCACCACACTAGGAGAGTTGGAGAACTCAGGTTTATTATGCTGGTGGGCCCAGAGGAGTTAACACTCCACGTTCTGAGCCCTGAACAAAGGGATTACAGAGTTTTTATAGAAAGGCTTCAATGGGCAACACTAGCTGTTAATAGGCTGGTTTTAACTAAGGGGTTTCACATGCGGGAAGAGTGATCAAGATGGGGAGGGGGACCAGGACAGGCAGGATGAAGCAGTTTGCAGGGGCTGGCCAATTGCAAAAAGCAGGACAAGGGTGAGTGAGATAAACTCCAGTTCCTAGTATTGCAAGTCCCCACTTTCTGAGACCGCATGACCTATGTGATCTAAACTTTGTAAGGGGCAAGCTGAGTTACACAGGCTGAAGGAAAAGGAGATTATGTAAAATTTAAAATTTTTCTCTTCTGTAAGACATCTTTCTGGATCCTCTAAGCACACTAATCCCATTAAGGACTTCCTAGGTGGTGATTTTCTTGACTAAGATAATCACGATGGTGTGATCACTCACCTAGAGCCAGACATCGTGGAATGTGAAGTCAAGTGGGCCTTAGGAAGCATTACTATGAACAAAGCTAGTGGAGGTGATGAAATTGCAGTTGAGCTATTGCAAATCCTGAAAGATGATGCTGTGAAAGTGGTGCACTCAATATGCCAGCAAATTTGGAAAACTCAGCAGTGGCCACAGGACTGGAAAAGGTCAGTTTTCATTCCAATCCCAAAGAAAGCTCAAACTACTGCACAATTGCCCTCATCTCACACACTAGCAAAGTAATGCTCAAAATTCTCTAAGCCAGGCTTCAGCAATACATGAACTGTGAACTTCCAAATGTTCAAGCTGGTCTTAAAAAAGGCAGAGGAACCAGAGATCAAATTGCCAATTTCTGTTGAATCATGGAAAAAGCAAGAGAGTTCTAGAAAAACATCTATTTTTGCTTTATTGACTATGCCAAAGCCTTTGACTGTGTGGATCACAATAAACTGTGGAAAATCCTAAAAGAGATGGGAATACCAGACCACCTGACCTGCCTCTTGAGAAACCTGTATGCAGGTCAGGAAGCAACAGTTAGAACTGGACACAAAACAACAGACTGGTTCCAAATAGGAAAAGGAGTATGTCAAGGCTGTATATTGTCACCCTGCTTATTTAACTTCTATGCAGAGTACATCATGAGAAACGCTGGGCTGGAAGAAGCACAAGCTGGGATCAAGATTGCAGGGAGAAATATCAATAACCTCAGATATGCAGATGACACCACCCTTATGGCAGAAAGTGAAAAGGAACTAAAAAGCCTCTTGATGAAAGTGAAAGAGGAGAGTGAAAAAGTTGGCTTAAAACTCAACATTCAGAAAACTAAGATCTTGGCATCCATCTGGTCCCCTCACTTTATGGGAAATAGATGGGGAAACAGTGGAAACAGTGTCAGACTTTATTTTTGGGGCTCCAAAATCACTGCAGATGGTGACTGCAGCCATGAAAATTAAAAGACACTTACTCTTTGGAAGAAAAGTTATGACCAACCTAGATAGCATATTCAAAAGCACAGACATTACTTTGCCAACAAAGGTCCATTTAGTCAAGGCTATGGTTTTTCCTGTGGTCATGTATGGATGTGAGAGTTGGACTATCAAGAAAGCTGAGCGCCAAAGAATTGATGCTTTTGAACTGTGGTATTGGAGAAGACTCTTGAGAGTCCCTTGGACTGCAAGGAGATCCAACCAGTCCATTCTAAAGGAGATCGGTCCTGGGTGTTCTTTGGAAGGACTGATGCTGAAGTTGAAACTCTAATACTTTGGCCACCTCATGTGAAGAGTTGACTCACTGGAAAAGGCTCTGATGCTGGGAGGGATTGGGGGCAGGAGGAGAAGGGGACGACAGAGGATAAGATGACTGGATGGCATCACCAACTTGATAGATGTGAATTTGAGTGAACTCCGGGAGTTGGTGATGGACAGGGAGGCCTGGCGTGCTGTGATTGTTGGGGTGGCAGAGTTGGACATGACTGAGCGACTGAACTGAACTGAGGTGGTGCAGTGGTAAAGAATCTGCCTGATAATGTTGGAAACACAAGAGACACAACTTCAATCCCTGGGTCAGGAAGATACTCAGGAGCAAGAAATAGCAACCCTCCTCAGTATTCTTGCTTGGAAAATTCCAGAGGAACCTGGCAGGCTACAGTCCATGGGATCCAAAAGAATTAGACACAACTGAGCAGGCATGCAACAGTCCCTTAAAGAGGATTTTGCTCTCATTGCATATTCACCTCCCAAGCCCCCACTCCCTAATACAGTCTATTTGGAGGTTAAGAATTTCAAGACATGAATGTGAGAGGAGATTCAAATATTCAGACCATAGCATCACATCTTCAGGTTGATCTCAAATTGGGAAATGATTCCATGAAACAGAAGGCAGAATAAAGTTTTATTGTTATTGTTGAGTCACTAAATCATGTCAGACTCAGACTCCCGTGAACTGCAGCATATTAGCCTCCTCTGTCCTTCACTATCTCCCAGAGCTTGCTCAAATTCATGTCCACTGAGTTGGTGATGCCATCTAACCATCTCATCCTCTGCAGCCTTTCTCATTTTGCCTTCAGTCTTTCCTGCATCAGGGTCTTTTCCAATGCTCTTGGCATCAGGAGGCTAACATATTGGAGCTTCAGCTTCAGTAATAGTCCTTCCAAAGAATATTTAGCATTGATTTCCTTTAGAATCGACTGGTTTGATCTCCTTGCAGTCCAAGGTACTCTCAAGAGTCTTCTTCAGCACCACAATTTGAAAGCATCAATTCTTCCACTCTCACCCTTCTTTATAGTCCAACTCTTACATCCATACAAGACTACTGGAAAAAACATAGCTTTGACTATCCATGTCTTTTTTAGCAAAGTGATGTCTCTGCTTTTTAGTATGCAATCTAGGTTTGTCATAATTTTCTTACAAGGAGCAAATGTCTTTTAATTTCATAGATGCAGTCACCATCTGCAGTAATTTTGGAGTCCAGTAAGGGGACAACAGAGGATGAGATGGCTGGATGGCATCACTGACTCGATGGACATGAGTCTGAGTGAACTCCGGGAGTTGGTGATGGACAGGGAGGCCTGATGTGCTGCGATTCATGGGGTCGCAAAGAGTTGGACACAACTGAGCGACTGAACTGAACTGAATATTAAATAAAATCTGTCACTGCTTCCACATTTTCCCTTTCTATTTGCCATGAAGTGACGTGACCAGATGCCATGATCTTAGTTTTTTGAATGTTTAGTTTCTAAACAGTTTTTTCATTCTCTTCTTTCAACCCTCATCAAGATACAACATGAAGATACATAGCATCCAATGTGGAGTCAGAGCCTCTTGGCTTAACACAAGAGGAGTCAAATATTGTTGATTGAGCTTTGTCCTCACAAGTGTCCCCCTCCCCGCCCCCGCCAAAAAAATAAAGGTGTTGAAGTCCTAAAGATTCTTACCTTTAAATATGAGCTTATTTGAAAATAGGGTCTTTATAAATGTAATCAAGATGAGGTAGCATTCAACTAAGTTTTGCCCTAATCCTATATGATTGGTGTCCTTATAAAGTGACCAAGGAACACCAATAATTGAAAGGCATCACTAGACGATAGCAAGAGACAGGAAAGAATTCTAACCATTCTCAGAGAAAATCTAGTCCTGACTAAACTGTCAGCAGGGCCATATTTCAGGCTTTCAGCCTCTAAAACTGTAAGACCAATATATTTCCATTGTTTTATCCACTCAGTTGATGGTACTTTGTTAAGGCTGTCAAATAAAATCTATATTGTATAATCCAGGTCATCAGCATAGATAGACACCATACAAAGGGCAACCCACACAAAAGTGGTATATGAAACACATTTTAAATACTGCCATCAGCTGATACTGCAACAAAATTTCATACGGTAATAGGTCTCTGTTACAAATCAATATTTTTGGCCCAGAGGGTGTAGACCCAAAAGACACCTGAAAAAAATAAAAGCAAAATCCAGAATGGGTATATGTTCCACCACTAAGAATTTTCATATATTTCCTTCAGTAGTATAGAAAAACTAGAAATTAATATTAAATTATCATTTTCACATCATTTACAGTATACTACATGTATAAATGCCCTAGTTGCTTTTATGGTAAAGTATATATCAGGCTTCTTTTTTGGTTATATGGGTTTAGACACTCTCTAGAATAAAAACAATATAGCTATATTACAATATGTTAAGGAACAGAAACTTTCCAAGTATTAAAAAAAAAAAGTGTGCACAAATTTTGTAGCCAATTTGTGTGTTGCTAAGATTTTACAGTCTATAATATGGGTGAAGTGATGTAAATAGCAGGCTGTAGGGAATATTTCTTGGCAATTTTTTTTTTTTTTGCATTTCAGTGTTTCATATTACACTATAGATTAGTTCTGCTTCTAGAAAATGTAAAGTCCATATTCACAAGTGCAAAATATATAAAGCTAACTCATGGAATTAAATGGACAAAATAGAATTCTGTGTTATTCTGTATGTGTAGTGAAAATTAGAACTCAGTAAATATGGAGAACTTAAAGAAATCTTCATATCTTTAAATTTTAACAATTTTCTACTCAAGAATGTGAGTGTACTAAGTCACTTCAGTTGTGACTCTTGGTGATTCCATGGACTGTAGCCCTCCAGGTCCTCTGTCCACAGGAATTTTCAGCCAAGAATACTGGAGTGGGTTGCAATGACCTCCTCCGGGGGATTTTTCCTATCCAGAGATCAATCCAGCATCTCTTATGTCTCCTGGACTGGCAGGTGGATCTTTTCCATCTGGGAAGCCCCACTCAAGAATAACATTTACTCAAAAAGAAGAAAAAGAAATGACATTTGCTAATTAAAAGTAACATTGCTCATATATTCATCAGCCTGATTAGGTCTATACCATGTAAAAGTAGGTTATGAGTAGATAGGATTACTAATCTACCACTAAGAAACTGAAGAGATATTTGCCTTTCTTCTCCCTGACATATTTAATGTAGGCAAATTGTGGAATGTAACCATATATTGTACACACAGAACTATATCAATTAATTAACTTTGAACAGTTTTTATTATGGTCACAGGTTTCCCTGATGGCTCAGACAATGAAGAATCCACCTGCAAAGCAGGGGCTTCAGTCCCTGGGTCAAGAAGACTCCCTGGAGCAGGAAACGGCTACTCACTTCAGTATTCTTGCCTGGAGAATTCCATGGACAGAGCAGCACGACAAGCTACAGTCCATGGGGTTGCAAAGAGTCAGGCATGACTGAGCTACTCACACTTTCACTTTCCTTTCACTTTTAGTAGACAAATGTGCTCACTGTTTTCAAAGTTAATAATGGAGTACTAAAATATGTAAGATTTTGAAATTGATTATTTTTCTTTTTTCTGGTACCCTAATCCATTTGGCTCAAAAGTAAAATGATCATCAAAGAACCACTGAGTACCCGCAAGGACTTAGCAATATACTAGGTGTTTGATCATTGAAAACTATAAAGAATATGCTTAGTTTTCATTCTATTGAAATGTGGAGTGGTCCATTAGGCAGAAACAAGTAATTCATCCATCAGAATCGTCCATGCTCAGTGATCACCCTTGACAGTTTATATGTTGAACATGAGAGCACTCGTGAAAATATATACACTGGATGATTGGAAGCTGACTTTTCTGTTATTCCAAAAGTCTACTCTTCAGTAAAGAGCTGTAGGTCAATCTTAAATCACTTGTTGTGCTATATGTAGCATAGGCTATAAACAATTCTGACCCTCATTATATCTACAGAAAGGTATCTCAAGGGTTTTGATTTATAGCATGAAGCTACTAAAACCCTATATAACGTGAGTAATCTGAAATTTGAATTGTTAAAGAGGCTATAAAGACATTAGTGATATTTACAACATTTGAAATTTCTAATTTGCATACAAATGAATAATTACATAGAAACAAATCCATAATACACTCTTTACTTTATCAAATCTTATATAACTGAAAACAACTGGACGTTTAGTTATACTAATGAGTGAGATTTCACCTGAAAATAAAATAACTAGACTTAATGACAGCCTTTATACATCTTCCTGACTAAATTTTTCTGGTATTTATAACCCTTAAATATTAATAAATCTATACAATTGATAAAACACTTTTATAGTTATATTAAATAATTTATAATAACACAAAAATTCCAATTTATGCTTGAATTGGAATTAAAAATTCCAATTAATACAAAAATATTCCAATTCCATAAACGTGAATGCTACATATTAAAATATAAGTAAATACTAAAAGTGAATAATTTATATTGAGTTTAGCACATTTGTCACAAAGGAAACTGCTGTTGACCCTGTTAACAATAGCTATTATTGTAATGAATATTTTCCTCTATGTTTGAAAACACTTCAAGGACAGAGATTAGTGTGACATAGATAAATTGGGAAAGAAATATATATGCTTAAAAAAGGGGAGAACAAGTTAAGGAATGAAAATGAATATAAAACCAAAACAAAGTAGAAGTCAGTTTAATGAAATAGATGAGCACTTTGTTGCATGTGATTTGAATTAAAAAAAAAAAAAAGTCAGGAAAATTTGACTTGTAGTTATTTGGGGAGATAGTAATAATTAGTTATTCTGTTTGCCTCTTCAAACAAAATCAAATATTAAATAGACTGACATTGAATTCATTTATATATCTACATATCACTGCTCTATATAAGCCTCTAATTTATGTATATTTAACATACGTT
>SJYT01035309.1:58709-134520 GCA_006410635.1 Cephalophus harveyi | reverse complement strand
GTTGGCTTAAAACTCAACATTCAGAAAACTAAGATCATGGCATCTGGTCCCATCACTTCGCGGCAAATAGATGTGGAAATAATGGAAACAGAGACTTTATTTTTTTGGGTTCAAAAATCACTGCAGATGGTGACTGTAGCCATGAAATTAAAGGACACTTCTTAGAAGAAAAGCTATGACCAACCTAGACTGCATATTAAAAAACAGAGACATTACTTTGCCAACAAAGGTCCATCTAGTCAAAGGTATGTTTTTTTCCAGTAGCCATGTATGGATGTAAGAATTCTATAAAGTTTCTATAAAGAAAGCTGAGCACCAAAGAATTGATTCTTTTGAACTGTGGTGTTGGAGGAGACTCTAGAGAGTCCATTGGACTGCAAGGAGATCCAGCTAGTTCATCCTAAAGGAAATCAGTCCTCAATATTCACTGGAAGGACTCATGCTGAAGCTGAAACTCCAATAATTTGGCTGCATGATGGGAAGAACTGACTCATTGGAAAAGACCCTGATGCTGGGAAAGACTGAAGGTGGTAGGAGACGGGGACGACAGAGGATGAGAAGGTTGGAATGCATCACCGACTCAATGGACGTGAATTTGAGTAAACTCCAGGAGTTGATGAGGAACAGGGAGGCCTGGGATGCTGCAGTCAATGGGGTCCCAAAGAGCCGGACATGACTGAACGGCTGTACTGAATTGAACAATGATGATTAGACTGCAACCCTGTGGACATGATCTGAACTTTGTTGTCTACAAACTGTCAGGAAGGAAGATCCAGGCAAGATTGGAGTGGGATTGCTGACTCTCTTACTCTGTGGATTCTCTGAGCTTAGGGAAAAATTCAGCTCTCTTTTAAAAGCTTTTTGCCTGGTTAATCAGGCTAACACAGAATAATCTTCCCTTTGATTAATATAAAGTCAACTGATTAGAGACTTTAATTACTTCTGCAAAATCTCTTCACTGGAGCATCTAGATTTTTGTTGGATTGACTGTGAGAAGATATTCAGTTCAGTTCAGTTCAGTTCAGTCACTCAGTCGTGTCCNGGTTAATCAGGCTAACACAGAATAATCTTCCCTTTGATTAATATAAAGTCAACTGATTAGAGACTTTAATTACTTCTGCAAAATCTCTTCACTGGAGCATCTAGATTTTTGTTGGATTGACTGTGAGAAGATATTCAGTTCAGTTCAGTTCAGTTCAGTCACTCAGTCGTGTCCAACTCTTTGCGACCCCATGAACCATACCAGGCCTCCCTGTCCATCACCAGCTCCTGGAGTCTACCCAAACCCATATTCATCGAGTCGGTGATGCCATTCAACCATCTCATCCTCTGTTGTCCCCTTCTCCTCCTGCCCTCAATCTTTCCCAGCACCAGGGTCTTTTCAAATGAGTCAACTCTTTGCATCAGGTGGCCAAAATATTGGAGTTTCAGCTTCAACATTAGTCCTTCCAATGAACACCCAGGACTGATCTCCTTTAGGGTGGACTGGTTGGTATATACTTGGTTAAAAATGACTGCAGCCTCTTTTCCTTGCTCCAACTCCCAACAAGAGATTATCTTTTTTAGCACATTTTCACATCCTAGAATCATCCTAGATACATCCTAAAAAGAGGGTTCTGAAGATTATAGTTAAGCTTCACCACATTTACCTATCAAAACACTATCACAGAAATTACCTCCTTTGGTGTTTTAAATCTCAGAGTATCTGGCATTTAGCCTATGTTCAAATAAAATTTTTTTAAATATGTATTTGGTAGAACCAGAACCATCTTTTAGGCTAATTTCCTCCATTTATTTAAATATCTTAACTTTCTCATTAAAAGACGTGAACAAAAGCATCTAAGACATGAAAATCAGAAGCATAATGAGTACAGGGAATAAAGTATTAACAAAATAATGTATGTGAATCTTTACATTTTTATGTAAATATATTTTAAAGTTAAGTAGTTTAAATCGTAAAATGTTTAACTATTTGGCTCAATGCTCTGCATTTTTTAAAGGATTTTGAAAGGTAGGGTAAGCGCATTTTCTTAAAATACTGTCAACTTGGTTTATTTTGTTAGATCAACTTGACAGACCACATCAAGCCATGAAATTAACCAACCTACCTTGGCAAGTCACTCTACATGAAACTTATGGTTTGGCTTAATTTGTAGCAAAGTATTTTTGAGTGACTGTGCTGGCTAGCCAGATCAAAGAAACACTTGTTCCTAACATGACAGAACTATAATCACCCTTTGTTTATATACACAATTATATCAACATTAATAACTGATTCAATTCTGCACAAAGCCCTATTTCTGGTTAGGTAGATAGACATGAAATTGAAAGTGTTAGTCACTCAGTCGTGCCTCACTCTGCTCCCCAATGGTAGCACACCAGGCTCCTCTGTCCGTGGAATTCTCTAGGCAAGAATGCTAGGTTGCATAGCCATTCCTTTCTCCAGGAGATCTTCCTGACCCAGGGATAAACCTGGGTCTCCCACATTGCAAGCAGATTCTTTACCATCTGAGCCACCAGGGAATATATATGAAATACTAGAAAGGAAGAAATGATAGAAGACCAAAATGAAGAAGGAAGGAGTGGGGAGGGAGTGAAGGAAGGAAAAATAGAAAGAGAAAGAAGGCAGCAGAGGACAAAACAGGAGAATAGAAGATAGAAGAGAAGAACATTGGAATCAAGTATTCTTTCTCTCTTAGCTACTGCCCACTTCTACCATAGATGAGACAGCTTCAAAGATCTGCCTAGAAGAAGAAGACTTACAGTGAATTTTATTTTTACTCTGGGTAACACTATTTTAGCAAAAGTACCAACCTCTAAGAAAAGGTCAGAGCTTTGGCTGTCTCTACAAGAAATTGCCAAGTTGCTCTCAGCGTTTAAAGAGACAGTAGAGGATCAATTACCTTTGAGGATATTTTAAGACACAGCTTTGAAGCAGATATGATGATGTCACAGGTTAAAACATATCACTCACTAAAGACAAGATTTTTCTGACATTATAACATTCTAATTACTAGTATAACACTCTACCTACTACAGAGGACTTTGCAAAACACCATACTAACTTGAAAAGTCAAGATGCCAAGTCATATTTTTTCTGGATCTCACTCTTATTGAGCTATACTGGAGGGCAAAGATGTGAATCAATCAGTGGTGGGCTGGAGACACTTGTACCTGCTACTAAGAACCAACTGTGCTCACCTAGTAATTAGTAAAATGGAAAAGTCCCCACCCCCAATCAAAATTATTATACAAGATTTTCTCCATGTAAGGATTATTCCTGTTCATTTGCTTTTTAGTTCCAATTCCAAAACTGAAGCCCAAAGAAAGACTATAAAATTTTTTTTTTTTTTTCAAGAATGAAGGATACAAATAACTGTTCTTATGGAATACCAGGACAAAGAAGATAATATCTGACAGTCTCAAATTTCTTAGAAACTTACAAAGATGAAATTAGAGGAGTTCATCCTCTGATAACACTCATTCCTTCATTCTCCATACTGACATTCTAAAAGAAGAAAGGCCCTGTAGATGTTAATTTCTCTATGAGGCATTGATGCCTCTGTGCTTACCCGAATGAATGCACAAGTTAGTTCATTATGCATGTGGGCAATCATGAATGAATATATGTGGAGTGATAAATGGAAGAGACACTATCTAGAAACCTTGAGATAAGATGTTTTATACCTCACACTGGTTAGAATGATCATCATTTAAAAGTCTACAAATAACAAATCCTGGAGAGAGTATGAAGGAAATGGAACCCTCCTACACTGCTGGTGGGAATATAGCTCATTTCAGCCTTTGTGGAAAACAGCATGGCAGTTTCTCAGAAAACTAAAAATAGAATTACCATATAATTTAGCATCCCCACTCTTGGGCATATACTTGGAAAAAACTATAATTCAAAAAGATACCTGTTTTGATGCATGAGACAAGGTGCTCAGGGCTGGTGCACTGGGATGACCCTGAGGGATGGGATAGGGAGGGAGGTGAAAGAGGGGTTTAGGATGGGAAACATATGTACACCCATGACTGATTCATGTCAGTGTATGGCAAAACCCACTACAATATTGTAAAGTAATTAGCATTGAATTAAAATAAATTAATTTTAAAAAGATGCTTGCACCCCTGTGTTCATAGAAGCACTATTAGAGGCACTATTCACAATAGCCAAAATATGGAAACAAATGTCCACTGACAAATGAATGGATAAAGATGTGGTTCCTATATACAATGGAATACTACTCAGCCATAAAGAGGACAAAGTAATGCCATTTGCATCAACATAGATATAACTGGAGATTATTATACTAAGTGAAGTAAATCAGAAAGAGAATGACAAATACCATATGATATTACTTATATCTGGGATGTAAAATGCAGGGGTCCAGCCCCGGTGGGTCCAGGGTAATTTGAAGGTGAGACAGAGTTGGAGTTCTAGGAAAAAACTTATTTAATTACAGATATATACATATATTAGAAACGGATAGTGTAGTAGGAAATATTAGTGGAGAAAAAGAGGCTGAATAACTTGGTTTACGTGGAATATCAATCACCTCCTACGTAGGCCACAGGCATCTTTCCATTCTCCCGAAGGAGAGGAGGCACTGAGGCCTCCCTGGTCTGATCTTAGAAGCCCAGGCAAAATTAGCAGGCTTGGTGAGTACCCACATTCCAGATGGGAATTCAGCCAGAAAAACGGGGAGCAAGAAAGAAACGACATGGGGGAATCAGTCTTTCCAGAAACTGACCCCATTTCTTTAATTTTTTAGGTTTGCTTATATACCTTTTGTTACACATAGGGATGAATACAGAGTCACGCGGGGGTCAGCAGTCCTGACCTTTATCAAAAACAGGTGCTTCACATAAATGTATAAAAAAAGGTCTTAGGGGTTTTACATCATCTTCTGGCCATGAGGCCTGCTGACATTTTACGACCTTTTCTTTCTGATAACCAAAAAACTTATTTTTTCCAAGGGTGTTTATTCTTAAACCAGGCGCCACCCTCTGAAGGTAGCAGATAAAGTTGCATTCCTACAGGGTGAGGCTGTAATGGGTTACAATCAAGAAAGGAATTTATTTAACCCAAGGTTAACATGATTAATCTTAAAGGTTAATACTTATTTCTCCTATATGCTAGTTATAGTTATTATAAGGGCAGGGAATATGGAGATTTAGCAGCAAATATCAGCCCAACAAATGAAAACCCTTCACCAATGTTCCCCTTAAGATCTATTTAGTCTTAAGATAGTGATAAAGTTACATTTTTACATAGCAAGGACACAGTGATTTATAACAAAGTACAGTGGTCTATAACAAAAGAGAAAATTCGTTAACTCAAAAAGTCTAGTATTGCTAACATAAAAAACTACTATATTTCCTTTTCTATACTCCAAATACATTGATTAATATATTCCCAGGTGCCTAAGGATATGGAGGCCTGGCGGCAATCATTGACTCAACAATGAGAAAAGCCCTATGCTAATTAAGACTCTCAAAATACTCCAAACTCTCTGTGCTGTTTATAGTTGAGAGGTAGTAAACAATCATGTTCGAAGTGGCAGGAGTATGGATGATCCTGTCACACAAGCTAGTTTGCCAGCAGAGAGGTTTGACCTGAGACACCCTTGTCACACCCAGGGCAGGGAATTAGAGGCAATTATTGGCACAACAAATGAAAAAACCCTTTACCAATATAATTTCTAATCAACCCACTATACTAATAATTTCTGACTTCCCAAAAGAATCTACCTTTAGTAAGTCAAAAACATCTCGTGCCTCTCACGGTTGAAAGGCTGTAAACAATCACATGTGGCCGGACGAACCTGTACAGGCAGACCAGATAACCTTCAGAGGAGTTCGTAAGTTGAAACACTCTTGTCATGCTCAGGATTTTTATTGACTTGGAGCTGCACATTTACTCCTTCTCCGAGAGAACCGGTGGGGAACAGCCCCCTGTAAAGTCAGAGGTGTAGGTGAGAGCATGAAACAGTAAAGTAAGTAGACTCTGGTTTTGGGGGTAAATGCTCGGGAACAGGGGGTTTCCTGAGGCTTGATCACGTCTTTGCATATGCCAAGCCTCCTTCCTCATGACCTTTGCCATCGGCGGAGTTCCTCACGCTGGCTCCTGGCACTAAAATATAGCATAAATGAATCTATCTACAAAATAGAAATAGACTCACAGATATGGAGATCAGACATGTGTTTGCCAAGGGGAGAAGGGGACTGGGAATTTGGAGTTAGTAGATGCAAAGTATTATGTTTAGAATGTATAAAGAACGAGGTCCTATTGAATAGCACAGGGGACTATATTCATTCTCCTGAAATATGGAGATATATATATATAATATATGAATATATGTAACTGAGTCACTTTGCTATATAGTAGAGATTGGCACAACACTGTAAATCAGCTATGAGGTGAGGTGAGGTGAGGTGAAGTCGCTCAGTCGTGTCCGACTCTTTGCGACCCTGTGGACTGGAGCCCACCAGGCTCCTCTGCCCATGGGATTCTCCAGGCAAGAATACTGGAGTGGATTGCCATTTCCTTCTCCAGGGGATCTTCCCGACCCAGGGATCGAACCCGGGTCTCCCGCACTGGAGGCAGACGCTTTAACCTCTGAGCCACCAAATCAGCTATAGTCCAGTTTAAAAAAAATGTGTGTATTTTAGATATAGTCATTGACTTAAATCCTAATGTCATTTGACTTTTGAGAAATCATACTTAGAAAACTAAATTAGAACTCAAATCTATTATTTGAATCAACAGCCATAATGTTTTCCTCAAAGTGACACAGTAAAGTAAGTGTATTCTGTATATGTTTTATATATTAAGTATATCACAAATTCTTATGTATTACAAAATGTGAGATACATATAAGACTTTCACACTTCTCCATCATAAGTAAAAAACTGGGTTTGAAAGTAAGGAAGGATGTGGGAAATCTGTTCTTTAGCAATTGTTTTCTATTTATGTAAAAATTATCTACAATGTTTATAAAAATGTAGATCACTGAGGCTCAATTCAAGAGACCTTTCTTTCATAGAATTGAAGACACAGTCAATATATATAAATTAACAACCAGGTGAAGGTGTCATTCCAACAGAAATAATTCCCATTCATATTTTGAAACACTCGGGTGCGAGATGATTAGTGCTTTCTGGTAGGCAAAATTCTAGCTAACTATTGAGGCAGAGTGTTTCCTCTCCATTCAAAGTCACAATGGTCCTGGGGTCACTTTCCATATTTCACAGATGAACATCACTTAGTACTGTCTCTTGCCAAATGGTTACACAATCAGTAAAAGTTTCCTTTTCTTCTAGTACAAGGTGAGAGTGAAGCAGTAAAAATGGAGTAATACTGACTGGGACTAACTTGGTGCCAGACGGGAATCTTGGTATCAGTCCAGTCTAGAAATCTCAGTATACCCAAATCTTCCTTTCCCAATCATGTCTCAGGCCCATAGAGGCACATTATTTCCTTTTAATATGTCATCCCTTCTTGAAAAATGCCATATTTTGAGACTCCCTTTATGAATAAATACCATGGCCAGAGCTCTAATAAATTGTAGAAAGGATTTATTCAATCTTATGACAAAAAGCAAGAGGTCAAATACTAACAGATATTTATCTTCTCTAAAATATCCAGTAATAGCCCTTCATTCTCACAACTAACAAACTAACCGATAATCATAACACTTAAAAATGGTAATACAATTACTCCTATAAACATTTATCTCTAATTTCTTAATTAAAATATTTGATAGTAGGAAAGAATACATAAATTATAAGTTTACATATCATCATAAGAAGAAATGGGTAAACAAAGAGAGGAAATCTTCCTATCTGATACAGTTTCCCTGAAAAAAATATACTAGTTAGTATTTGTTGCAGAAAGTTAACATGTACACCATCTTCCTAATAATTTTTTGTATAAAATAATTAATGTATAATATCTGGGTCATTGAAAAAGCAAGAGAGTTCCAGAAAAGCATCTATTTCTGCTTTATTGACTATGCTAAAGCCTTTGACTGTGTGGACCACAATAAACTGTGGAAAATTCTGAAAGAGATGACAATACCAGACCACCTAACCTGCCTCTTGAGGAACCTGTATGCAGGTCAGAAAGCAACAGTTAGAATTGGACATGGAACAACAGACTGGTTCCAAGTAGGAAAAGGAGTATGTCAATATTATCAATATTATCACCCTGCTGATTAAACTTATAAGCAGAATACATCATGAGAAACACTGGGCTGGATGAAGCACAAGCTGGAATCAAGATTGCCGGGAGAAATATCATTAACCTCAGATCAGACCACCTGATGTGAAGAGCTGACTCATTTGAAAAGACCTTGATGTTGGGAAAGATTGAAGCCAGGAGGAAAAGGGGACGACAGAGGATGAGATGGTTAGATGGCATCACCGACTCAATGGACGTGAGTTTGGGTAAACTCTGGGTGTCGGTGATGAACAGGGAGGCCTGGCATGCTGCAGTTCATGGGGTCGTAAAGAGTCAGACATGACTGAGAACTTAACTGAACTGAATAGTTATGGGAATTGTAAGAAAAATGTAGTTTCCCATTTTTGGCTTTTACATTCCCCATTAAATAAAGTTGTTCTATGTGTAATTATATATTCATAAACCTTAGTGGTATATCATTTGATAATCTAAATATAGAAAAAATCATAGGTATTTCTTTTCTATAGAAAATGAGATACACATTATTGGAAAGAACACACAAGCCTAGAATTTTTGTTCTGATTATTTAGTGTGACAAAACTAATGCTGAAGGGTGAAGATCTTGGAGGCAGGAGAGAAACTTTGATGTGTTTACTGATATACCAGGGAATCTTCATGTGCACACACAGTAGAAGGGTGATACTCAGACAGCTTCACTTTCCTCATGATGATCCCTTTCCTGCTGTCAAATACATCAAGCATCACCTTACATTACATGTATTTCCCGGGTACACCCGGAGAACACCACACCCGTGGAGGGTCAAAGACAACATGATATTGAGATTTGAAAACTATGATATATGATCCAGAGAGATGATATGGGGAGGGAGGTGGGAGGGGGGTTCAGGATTGGGAATTCATGTACACCCGTGGTGGATTCATGTCGATGTATGGCAAAACCAATACATATTGTAAAGTAAAATAAAGTAAACATAAAAATTAAAAAATATCCAAAATCATTTCAAATTTTACTGCCTATATGAAAAATCTGAAATACTTTCCATAAAATAAAAATACATTTAAAACAAAAAAATCAAAATGACTCTTATAGAAAGTAAAAGTTATTTTTAATATGAATAAATTATCTTTATTTTTTTTTTAAATTCACCAGGGGGCAGATTGAACTGCTGTATAAGTTTCAAGGTGAAATATTTAATCTTGATAAATGTGGTTTGAGTGGGTACTTATACAATATTGCAACAAAATTCAGAACCTCAGAAAGTTTATAATGTCTTAAATATTATGAAATTATGCATATAACTAGATCAAGAAAATTTGTGGGTAGGATTTCACCTATAATAGAAGTCAGCAATCTTTTTCCATACAAGTTTAGGCTTTTGGAGCCATATGGTCTCTGGTGCAACTTTTCAACTCTGCTGTTGTAGCATGCAAGTCACCATACCAAACATAAGCAATTGAGTGTGCTGGGTTCACTGATCAAATGTTGTTTACAAACACAGACAGCAAGCCATAGTTGCCCAAACTCTGTCGTAAGGAATTAAGTAGAATTAGCAGGATTTATCATAGAGATGGCTACTCCATGTCTTCTAAGGGATTCCTGCCCACGGTAGTAGATATAATGGTCATCTGAGTTAAATTCACCCATTCCAGTCCATTTTAGTTCACTGATTCCTGGAATGCCGACGCTCACTCTTGCCATCTCCTGTTTGACCACATCCAATTTGCCTTGATTCATGGACCTGACATTCCAGGTTCCTATGCAATATTGCTCTTTACAGCAACAGACCTTGCTTCTATCACCAGTCACATCCACAGCTGTGTATTGTTTTTGCTTTGGCTCCATCCCTTCATTCTTTCTGGAGTTATTTCTCCACTGATCTTTAGTGTCTATAAAACAGCTCACAGGAGCTCACACACACACACAAAGATAAATTTACCACAATCTAAATTTTTTTAAAGTAACATTAAAATATGTATTTTGCTGATTACTAAATTGCATTTAAAATGAGAAAAAAGTTGAAATGCCAACTTAGTTGAATATATGATGGAAAACATGAGTGAATAGGAAAACACAGCAATTCAGTTGCTTAGTCGTGTCTGACTGTGTGACCCCATGGACTGCAGCCTGGCTTCCCTGTCCATCATTAACTCTCAGAGCTTACTCAAACTCATGTCCATTGAGTCGGTGATGCCATCTAAACATCTCATCCTCCGTCATCCCCTTCTCATCCTGCCTTCAATTTTCTCAGCATCTGGGTCTTTTCCAATGAGTCAGTTCTTCTCATCAGGTGGCCAAAGTATTGGAGTTTCAGCTTCAGCATCAGTCCTTCCAATAAATATTCAGGACTAATTTCCTTTAGAATGGACAAGTTGGATCTCCTTGCAGCCCAAGGGACTCTCAAGAGTCTTCTCCAGCACCACAGTTCAAAAGCATCTATTCTTCAGTGCTCAGCTTTCTTTATAATCCAACTCTCACATCCAGACATGACTACTGGAAAAACCATAGCTTTGACTAGATGGACCTTTGTTGGTAAAGTAATGTCTCTGTTTTCTAATATGCTGTCTAGGTTGGTCATAGCTTTTCTTCCAAAGTGTCTTTTAATTTCATGGCTGTAGTCACCATCAGCAGTGACTTTAGAGCCCCCCAAAGTAAAGTCTCTCACTGTTTCCATTGTTTCCCCATCTATTTGCCATGAAGTGATGGGACCAGATGCCATGATCTTCGTTTTCTGAATATTTAATTTTAAGCCAACCTTTTGACTTTCCGCTTTCACTTTCATCAAGCAGCTCTTTAGTTTTTCTTTGCTTTCTGCCATACCGGTAGTGTCATCGGCATATCTGAGGTTATTGATATTTCTCCTGCCAATCTTGATTCTAGCTTGTGCTTCATCCAGCCCAGCATTTCTTATGATGTACCCTGCATATAAGTTAAATAAGCAGGGTGACAATATACAGCCTTGACGTACTCCTTTCCAGAATTGGAACCAGTCTGTTCTTTCATGACCAATTCTAACTGCTGCTTCTTGACCTGCATACAGATTTCTCAGGAGGCAGGTCAGGTTGTCTGGTATTCCCATCTCTTTAAGAATTTTCCACAGCTTGTTGTGATACACACAGTCAAAGGCTTTAGCATAGTCAGTAAAGCAGAAATAGATGTTTTCCTGGAAATCTCTCACTTTTTCAATGATCTAGCAAATGTTGGCAATTTGATATCTGGATCCTCTGCCTTTTCTAAATAGCTTGAACATTAGATGTCAGTTCATGTACTGTTGAAGCCTGGCTTGGAGGATTTTGAGCATTACTTTGCTAGCATGTGAGATGAGTTCAATTGTACAATAGTTTGAAAAATTTTTGGCATTCCCTTTCTTTGGGACTTGAGTGAAAACTAACCTTTTCTAGTCCTGTGGCCACTGCTGAGTTTTCCAGATTTGTTGGCATATTGAGTGCAGCACTTTCACAGCATCATCTTTTAGGATCTGAAATAGCTCACTGGAGTTCCATCAGCTTCACTAGCTTTGCTTGCAGTGATGTTTCTTAAGGCCCACTTGACTTCACATTCCAGGATGTCTGGCTCTAGGTGAATGATCACACCATCATGTTTATCTGGGTCATGGAGGTCTTTTTTGTATAGGACGTCTGTGTATTCTTGCCACCTCTTCTCAATATCTTCTGCTTCTGTTAGGTCCATATTTTTCTGCCTTTATTGCTGCCATCTTTGCATGAAATATTCCCTTGGTATCTCTAATTTTCTTGAACAGATTTCTAGTCTTTCCTATCCTATTGTTTTCCACATTTTCTTTGCATTGATCACTAAGAAAGGCTTCCTTATCTCTCCTTGCTATTCTTTGGAACTCTGCATTCAGATGCGTATATCTTTCCTTTCCTCCTCTGCCTTTAGCTTCTTTTTTTCTCAGCTATTTGTAAGGCCTTCTCAGACAACCATTTTGCCTTTTGCACTTTTTCTTGCAGATGGTCTTCATCCTTGCCTCCTGTACAATGTCACAAACCTCCATTCATAGTTCTTCAGGCACTCTATCAGATCTAATTCCTTAAATATATTTCACTTCCAATTAATGTATAGAAAGCTTTCATTTAGTAAACTTCATTACCTCTCCTGAAACTGATCATTTAGTTCAATATCATATCAATAAAACTCATCTGTTTTGAATCTTAACAAAGAAACAAGAAGATCTAAAATGAGCTTTTAAAGAGGAAGAATAAAGTCATTATTCTTACCTTAGAAAATATTAAAATTATTATAAAGCTATTATAATTTCAACATGGATGATATTATCACATGGATGGATATTCAATAATGGAGAAACAGACTCTGGCCTACAGAAAACTTACTATAAGAGGTTTGCTCATAACTGCCAATGTTGAATTTTATCTGAGCTTTGTGCTACCAGAAAGCAATGGTTAAAATTCCCCCTTCCCACCCCCCAGTCCCTCTACCCGATCATTTTGTTCTCTCAAATCTTCCCCAACACTTTTGTCCTCTGGGAAATGGAGAACCTTAAACTATCCTATCCCTACATTGGACCTTTCTGTATCCTTCTATATGACTTTCTAAGACTCATAGATCACTCTTATTTACTGACCTCTGTAGATCCTCTGGAGAAGGAAAAGACAACCCTCTTCATTATTAAGAAATTCCATGAACAGAAGAGCCTGGCAGGCTACAGTCCATGGGGTCACAAAAGAGTTGAACAGATTTTTTTGCGGCTTAACTACCATCACACCATGAAACCCCAGCCCCCCTTCTTTTACTCTGAGATTCTTCTCATTAATTTATTTCAACTGTTTGAGTTTTCTTAGACAAAGCCATATCCTTTATTTTTTTTAGTACATTTGTCTTTCACAATTGTCATTCAACGCAGGGACTTGAAAAATCGGTTACCCTTTGTGGGCTGAAAAACAGTATCTCTTCATTACAACATAAATACAAATAAATTTCTGCAGGGGTAAAATAGGTGATGTAAAAAGTAAACTTTAAATTCTTCAAAAAAAAAAAAAAAAAAGAGAAAGAGAGAGAAGCTCTCTTTGGCTTCAAGGTAGAAAAATGTTTCCTGAAGCAAAACACAAAAATGCACACCAAAAAGAAAAATAGTGACAAAGCTGAGCATATTAAAACTAAAAACATGCATTTCAGGTAAAAATGAAAATCAATGAATACAATTGAATAAGAAATTCACAGTGGAGTCTGTTATATGGCTTTCTATAATTATTTTTATGTCAGAATTATTCCATAATAAAAATATAAGTTTGAAGTTTAATCTTTGGTGTTCTTCAGCTCTGGAGTGGAATATGCAAATCACTTAGAACTCTGAGCAACACATTTGTCCAAGATACAACAGTGTGCAGGCTAGAATTATGATCTGTGTGTTTTAGTGACCTAATTTTAAATCTTTTTAAATAATTGAAGAGAGAGGAGGAGACATAGTCTGAACTACCACCTCTTTGCATTGGTTATGGGAGGTATTTTCTCAGCCCAGTCGCACCTCTCAGAGACCCTTGTATTTTATCTAGGCCCATCCAATTCCTGTCAATACAGAGCCTAGACAATTACCCTGGTCATCGCATTGCCTGGAGAGTCTTAACAGCAGGATTCCCTCCTTCTCAGTGGGAAGCATGGTATTCTCTCAAGAGCACAGCAACAGCTCTGATATCCAGGTTATTTTAAAGTTTGCTCTTAGTGATAATGACATAATATATGTGAAAGGGGTATAAAAAAGATAAGCTCTGCCTTGGGAATGAATGTAGAAAAAAGAGGATGATAGAGAAGGTCTCCCACTGAGAAAATGAATTCAGTGGTGTGGAAAAAAGAATAATAAAACTGCCCTGGATTTGTATATCACTGTTTCTTCTTAAGAACACTGAGGGATTTCTCATTCTATTACCTCATTTTATTCTTGTAAACAGGTGCCCAGTGGAGACTGACGCTTTAGATTTTTGAAGTTAGAAAACTGCCAAGTGGAAGGTTATAAGCATTTTCTGCCTTATTGGCTGGAAGTTGTTATTTGTTTAGGGGCAGTACTTTCTTTATTCTGGAAGAGACAACTTGGATGGTTCAGTCTTTAAGTTATACAAATATTATCCATTTAGGTAAATACTTAAATAATTCTTGGAAAAGTCCTGTCTCACGGAAGTAATTCAAGTTAACACTTAAATGGTAAATGTGAGGTGGGCTGTTTAGTAGTGTGTATCTATAAGGCAGCAACACTTTCTGAATACAAATATTGAGTATTGGACTGAATTCTGTCCCCACAAAAGATATGATATGAGATTCCCTGGTGGCTCAGATTATAAAGAACCTGCCTATATTGCAAGAGATCTGGGTTCTATCCTTGGGTTGCAGGAGATCTGGGTTCTATCCCTGGAGAATGGAATGGCTACCCACTCCAGTATCCTCGCCTGGAGAATTCCATGGACAGAGGAGTCTATTGGGCTACTCTATGGGGGTCACAAAGAGTCAGACATGATTCAGCAACTAACACGTTCTCTATTTCAAAACATATAATGAATTTCTAACGCCTGGTACCTCCGAATGCGACCTTATATGGAAATAGAGTGACCGCATTTATACTGAAGTTAAGATGAGGTCATATTGGATTAGGCTGGGCTCTAATCCCCTATATTACTGGTGACTTCACAAGAATAAGGACATTTGGACATAAAGAAGTACAAGGAAGAACAGCATATATAGTCCACAGGGATCAAAAAGGGTCAGACATGACTGAGTGACTAACACTTTCACTTTCAATAAAGGCAGGGTTTCCCAGGATATACTAGCAGTAAAGAACCCACCTGCCAGTACAGGAGATGAAAGAGACTCAGGTTCAATCCCTGGATTGGGAAGATCCCCTGGAGTAGGAAATGGCAGCACACTCCAGGATTCTTGCCTGGAAAATTCCATGGACAAAGGAGCCAGGTAGGCTACAGTCCATGCGGTCGCAAAGAGTCAGACATGACTGAGGGCATCACATCAGTCAATGAAGGCAGACACTGAAGAGATGAGTCAATAAATCAGGGGAGTCTCTGGGTTACCTGCAACCATAGAGATTGGAGAGAGGTATGGAGCAAACTCTCCTTTGGAGCCTCCTGAAGGAATCAATGAAGTAGACCCTTCAGTTTCAGACTTCTAGTCTCCAGAATTTTGAGAGAATAAATTCCTGTTGTTTCAAGCCACCTAGTGTGTAGCACATTTTTATGGCAGACTTGGAAACTAACAAAAGTCAAATTTAGTTTAGCTTAGTTTAGTTTTCCCTGAATCTGGGTTTAGCATATGTTGTGTGTATGAGAGAGAGAAATGGAGAAGATAAGAGGGAGCAAGTTTTGGTTTAAAGCAATTGTTTTGTTTTCATTTAACAGCTTAGGCCAGGCTTAGCCAAAATAGGTATTCTGATCTGATTTTCTCTTAAAGTCCCACTGGTTGAAAGGAAATCAAAGAAGCTGAAATGAGGTGTCTCACATAAGGTGTTATTTAATACAATATATCTGATTTGGGAAATGCACTGCCAGTTATTAAATTTGCTGCAAGCTGTTCCTGTGACCTAACTATTCCAGATTCACAGGAGTGGGCATTCCACTCTAAAGTAATGTGCATTCTTACTGTCAGTCGTTCTGAAAATAAGTAAAGTGGCAGGAAATTATTTGGAACTTGGATTCTGGGAGAGTCAGAGTTTTAGGAGACATCTTCCTCTTATCTCCTTACGAGGTCTAGCCCTCCAGACATGGAGATATGAGATATGCCAGAATCCAGAATGTATAGTTAGGCAATGGTATGTTTGAGTTTTGTTCTGTGACACCATTAGTAGTAATTTTAAGTTATGTTTATGGTGCCTTTTCATTAACATCAAATCTTCATAAATTCTTGATAAATGTTACATCATGGTTTGAGCTGTGCTGTGAAAAACTAGGTGGAAGAGTGGACTAATCAGTGGCCATGGCCAGGAAATGAAGTCACATCCAGCGCGTAACCAGATTTTACATGAAAGAGTTTGATGGCAAAATGAAAAGATAGGAACAAGAGAAGACTTGTTCCTTGGGAATCAATGAAGCTTTTCAGGGGAACTCTCAGAAATGAACAGGGGGTTTTTAAGTTCAAAGTTTTGGCATATAGGACAATCAGGAGCTTAGCCATAATAATTTGCACATTCAAACCATAAAATTCTATGCCAACTTTATCTGGTGAAGCTACATTTTCACAACATCCAGTTGTGTATGGCACATGATGGGTGCTCAACAGATATTCTCCAGTTATCTTTTTTCAATATTAAAGTAGAACAAATGACGAAAAAAGGTGGAAAGGCAGTAAGGTGGTAAGGTGACAGAGTTGGAATGAAAGAGGTTGATGAATACATGGTAGTTAGTGTCCAAACTAACTAAACCAGTTAGTGTCTGAATTCCTTGCCTCTCTGCACAGAGGTGTCACTGCTTAATTCAAGAAATGGAACTTATTCTCCCCTCTTTAGGTCTGGACTGGCATAATGGCTGCTTTAATCAATAATGTGGTTAAAATAACATTCTTCAAATTAAGTAACACCAGGTTTTAAAAGGACTGCTAACTTCTACCTCTTTCCTCTTCAGTGACTCAGTCTTTGATTGTCCTCTCTTGAGGCCCAGACTCTACAGAGTAAGAAGCCTAAGTAAAACACAGAGGCAGTGTGAAAGAAAATTGAAGCATTCTGATCAACAGCTCCAGAAGAGTCAGCAACAACAAATGGCTGAAGCATGTGAGTGAGCTAAATATTTCGGACGTTCCATAGTAAGACTCCAGATGACTGCAGCCTCATCAAACATAATATGGAGCAGAATAAGTGTTTATTTGGATTAAGTATCCCACAGACTAACAAAAAATCATGAATCATTGTTTTAAACCAGTAAGATGGGGGAAAGGAATAAAAGAGACATTACTTTGCCGACTAAGGTCCATCTAGTCAAGGCTATGGTTTTTCCTGTGGTCTTGTATGGATGTGAGAGTTGGACTGTGAAGAAGGCTGAGTGCCGAAGAATGGTGCTTTTGAACTGTGGTGTTGGAGAAGACTCTTGAGAGTCCCTTGGACTGCAAGGAGATCCAACCAGTCCATTCTGAAGGAGATCAGCCCTGGGATTTCTTTGGAAGGAATGATGCTAAAGCTGAAACTCCAGTACTCTGGCCACCTCATGTGAAGAGTTGACTCATTGGAAAAGACTCTGATGCTGGGAGGGATTGGGGGCAGGAGGAGAAGGGGACGACCGAGGATGAGATGGCTGGATGGCATCACTGACTTGATGGCCGTGAATCTGAGTGAACTCCGAGAGATGGTAATGAACAGGGAGGCCTGGCGTGCTGCGATTCATGGGGTCGCAAAGAGTCGGACACGACTGAGCGACTCAACTGAACTGAACTGAACTAGGTTGGAGACTTCCCCCATGTCTCAGAGGTAAAGAATCTGCCTTTAATGCAGAAGACACAGGAGACACAGGTTTGATCCCTGGGTGGGGAAGATCCCCTGGAGGATGGCATGGCAACCCACTCCAATATTCTTGCCTGGAGAGACCCATGGACAGAGGAGCCTGGTGGGCTTCAGTCCATGGGGTCACAAAGAGTTGGATACGACTGAAGCGACTCAGCATGCAGGCACAACTAGTTTGGAAACAGGTGAAACTGAAAGAAGAATGATAGAAGAATGGAAAATCGGTGTCTTTGACTTTGTTACCAAGTAAATACATACCTCATAAAAGAAGCTCACTGAGTTAAGAATGTTGAGGGCTCAGTGAGGACTCATTCATAGCTCTGTATGAATAACAGTTACTTAGACTCTAAAGAAACAAGGAAAAGGGAATTTCTATTTCCAGCAAAGTGGGTGAGATACACCGACATCTTTTTAAGGTGTATCGGACACCTAAAATTGCTGGCAAAATGTAATTTTTAATAAAACTCTTTACACTACATAGATGAGTTGGCAAAGAAAATGAGGTACTCTTTAGAGGCTGAAAATGTTGAGAAAATGCAAATTCAATGAGGTGCTATTTCTGACCTGACAGCTGTCCCAGGCCCTGAATAATCACTGTTGGTCAGTTCCTTAAGGGACCCGAAACAAAGCTGAGCGTCTACATGGGTAGAAGATCAGTTACAGAATTTCAAGTAAAACAACTGAAAGCAAAAGAAATACTCTTAGTGAAGGGATGGAGAGGAGGATGAGAAAAAGAAACATAGAACAGAAACTCGCCCTTACTGGATTTGGCTTTGAGTAGGCAAAAAAAAAAAAAAAAAATCTCATCTTCCCTGGTGGCTCAGAGGTTAAAGCGTTTGCCTCCAATGCGGGAGACCTGGGTTCGATCCCTGGGTCGGGAAGATCCCCTGGAGAAGGAAATGGCAATCCACTCCAGTATTCTTGCCTGGAGAATCCCATGGACAGAGAAGGCTAGTAGGTTACAATCCATGGGGTCGCAAAGAGTCGGACACGACTGAGCGACTTCACCTTCACCTTCAGGCAAAAAAAAGTCTTCCCTGTGATTTTTTAGCTATAAACCATCTCTCACTCAAATATGCATTCAAGATTTACACGAATTATTTATTTACAAACCTAAACTAAATACATAGTTTGGTGTCAGATGAGGACTCATGTTTAAAAGATTCATGTTCAAATCATGCTTAGAGCATTCCTCTCAAACACAAGTCTCAGCGTAGTCCCCAGGTAATATCTCAGTGATGATGAACATAGAGATAAAAAGCACAGAAACACACTGGGAGTAAGCCATCATGACAAAGCACTTAGCAGAAATAACAAAAAAGTTAATAGATTTTGAAAATAAAATCAATTAAAACATGAATTAAGTAAATTTATTATGTTTGAAGATACAAAGTTGAAATTAAAAATAAATTAGAAATTAAATGATGAAACACATTTAGAAATAATCAAATTAAACTTCTAGAACACAAAAATACAGTGGGCATGAGGAGGTCGACTTCACTGACAGTTTGCTGCTGCTGCTGCTCCTAAATTGCTTCAGTTGTGTCCAACTCTTTGCGACCTGTAGATGATAGCCCACCAGGCTCCTCTGTTCGTGGGATCCTCCAGGTAAGAATATAGGATTGCCATGCCCTCCTCCAGGGAATCTTCCCAACCCAGGGATCAAACCCAGGTCTCCCGCACTATAGGTGGATTTTTTACCTTCTGAGCTACCAGGGAAGTCCACAAATACTGAAGTGAGTAGCCTTCTCCAGGGGATCTTCCTGACCCAGGAATCAAACCAGGGTCTCCTGCATTGCAGGTGGATTCTTTACCAGCTGAGCTACTAGGGAAACCCCACTTTACCATAACGCCACCTGAAGACTACTAAAGAGAGAATTAGTGCATTAAAAGTGCAAGATATATATATATCTATTATACAGTGCTAACAGACAATGATATAAAAATAACTAATAGAAATTACCTTTAGACATAAAAAAATAGTGTGAAAAAGTCTAAGAAAATGTAAAAATCAAGAAAATGCATATGAATACAAATGGTATTAGTGGGCAGTGAATTCAGGCAAGATTATTCACTTTTTTCAAAGATTATTGACAGATATCAGTCTATCCATGAAAGCTCCGTAGGAGAAGTTGATAAATAAGATATGCAGAAAAATAGTCTAGTATAAGGTTATGTTAAAATAACTTTAATATATAAAGGCTTCTCTGGTGGCTCAGATGGTAAAGAATCTGCCTGCAATGCAGGAGACCTGGGTTCGATCCCTGAATTGGAAAGATCCCTTGGAGGAGGGTATGGAAACTCACTCCAGTATTCTTGCCTATAGAATTCCATAGACAGAGGAGCCTGGCAAGCTACAGTCCACAGGGTCACAAAGAGTCTGTTCTAAGGAACAGAATATCCAATTAAATGCAGCTTAAGTAAAACTGAAAATTCAGAGTCGAATATTTCGAGAATTGATTAGTTTAGCAGTTCAAACATGCAGAGTTTCCAAAAGGCTTGCTTCTCTACAGTTCTCTGTACTTTCATCATCACAATTACAGCAGTTCTGGGCATCCTGTCCTGACAGTGACACCAAAGGCAGCAAGTAGTTTCTTAGAAATTTCTTTTAAGAAAGAGAGGGGGAAAATTCCAGAGTATTTCTCAGCAAATGTCCTTTCATGTCTCTTTGTTCAGGACAAATTCATATGCCCACACTGAAACAATAACTAACACCAGGTCATGAATTAACCATGAGTATATCATATGAATAAATCATATTAAGTTATATCATAATTCAAGCCCTGGGGATAAAGGGCTCACTTTCTTGCTGAGCATATCCCTTCCTTATACCTGGATAAAATCAGCATAGTATTATGAAGAAGAAATGGGGGATATTTTCTGGTTGGACAAATAACTGTATGTTCAGTGTATCTTGCTAAATAAAATAGATTTACAGAAAGTTATTACAGAGACTATTGGATAACCTTGAAGAAAGCCATTTTAATTTTAAACATTATTTAAAGACTTTAATGATCTATGTATGTTTGTGTATTTTTTGCATTTAAAATTAATAACCCGATATTGCTATACACAGTGACTCCAATTTTGGACAACAGACAAATTCATTTGTGCTCTCACTCCATGTATAACTTAAAAAAAAAAAAAAAACTGCAGAAAAGACTTCCCTGATTTTAGCAGAAAACAGTGATTTCATTTCTAGTTTCCATTCTATGAACTTAAAAGAAGAAATAGGATACAGGGTGACCAGAAATGCTTTGGAAATATCATGATAGGAAATATACTGGTTTACTCTTTGCTGGTTCATATATGTGCTACACTAATGAAACCAGTTCCATATTGTAGCAAGTTCATTTGTCTTTAGCTTCAAAAGAAACAAAATTTGAAGCCAACAATTTCTTTCAGGAGCAAAGTTTTCTTAAAAGCAGCATGAATTACATTACTCTGAGCAATGCGTGTGTTGATGTCAAACTACCATAATGGTTAGACTTATTAATTGCTTCACCTAGGGCCTCATAATCATGTCTTCAAGTATTACATAATTATCCCATCACTGATTACTTTGTTATTTTGACTTGTTCACCTACATTATGATTAAAATATATGTGCATTAATGGAGGTTAGATAATTGAGTGACACCAGAAAAAAAGCTTCATCATCTATATCTAAATATCTATCTAACTTTTGATATACTGATCAATACTGAGTACAGTTGGCATTATTAAAGTTTTAGACTATAGTCTCAAAATAAATTAACCTAATTCACAGAAATAAAAATGAAGATTTATCCATTTTGACTTTGCAAGAGAGGCCTTAATATTCAGTTCACCAAGAGAATTTGAATGTCTAGGCGTGCCTGAGTGCTACTTGGGTAAAAATGCAGCCAGACAGGGTGTGTATTACAATATGTAACTCATAGCACGGTTTTCGCAAGATTTTTCCACTGTCGTAAAAAACTATATGAGAAACTGATGTAGATATGTCGACAAATAGAAATATCAAGTGATGAAATCCTTTTCAGATTGAAATTAGAGTTGGAGACAGCTTCATCCTTGACACAAATTAATTTTGAAAAGTGCATTTGCTTATTTCCCACACATGTTTTCCTTTGCTAAAAACATGCTGTGCAACTAGGGGGAAAAAAGTTTGCTTATTTGCAAAATTCTATAGTGCCTTTGTAGTCTCAGGGATGTTTGAAAGCATTTGAAGACGTTAAAATCCAACAGAAATATTTTTTTTCCAGATTGACTGTAGCCAATAATCACACAGAAAAAGTTGTGGCTGACTTGTAATTGCGGACCCTGCTGTAGCCTGACAGCCCTTTCTGTTTACGCCTATACCAGAGTAGATAAATACTTGTTTAATGTACACAAGTTCTGCATAAATAGCTCTGAGAGTCAAAAAAGCAACTTGATGGCCGCCAGAAAGATGTTAAAAAGTCACATTCCTTTCTCACTGAAATTTGCAGTGCATACATTTAAATATATATTGTTTAGTTTAGTGATAGGACCCACGGACTTTCATGTTGATTTTACTTTAGTAATGCTTGGGAAATCAATTCCTAAACTGTCAGGGTTCATTTCATGGGGTGATGTCATGAGTATGGGTTTGAAATGGAAATATGGATGCACTAGATGTTTGCAAAGTAAAACTTTAAAGGCAATGCTATCTTTTCCAGTAATAGACTCAAAACAGTTTGACTATTTAATAAGGTTTTATAATAGAATATGGGCTTCCCTGGTGGCTCAGATGGTAAAGAATTTGCCTGTAGTGCAGGAGACCCAGGTTCATCCCCTGGATTGGGAAGATCCCTCGGAGAAGGAAATGGCTACTTACTCCACTATTGTTGCCTGGAGAATCCCATGGACAGAGGAGCCTAGCGGGTGACAGGTCATGAGTTGCAAAGAGTTGGACAGGACTGGGCAACTAACGCTTTCACATAATAGAATGTGTAGTAAAGTTAGTGCAGATGTGTCTAACACAGATTATTTAGTGATGCATTTCAAGTTAATGAGGCATTTGGGATTATTCATATAAGTTTGGAAACAGGTTTTTATAGTCTCCAATTCCCCTGAATGCTGTACTCTGTAAAACATTATGGGCACTAAAATTTTGCAACCAGTGCTTTCATATTGACAGGTTTTAACAGATCCTTAGGAAAAAAAAAATCAATATATGTAGTTGTATGGTCATAACAAAGAGTGTCACTTGCTCAGATTAGATCTAATTCAGGACCTACGTGAAACCTCTCAAATCAGTATTCAACGCATACTGTTTTCCTCCAATGAAGCCTATTGGGATTTGATTTAATTTCCTAAAGTTTTCAGGTGGTAACTGAAGTAATATGAAAAAAGAAATGTGAGCTAAACTGAGTATCAATTATAATTTAAAGCCATGAAATGAATGTAATAAATGTGTATTAGTAAAGGGAGGATATTAACCAAAGCTACTTGTCTAATAAGCATAGATCTCAGGAACTTAAAAAAGTGATTCCTGTGAATGCCAATGAAAAATATAGTTTTGTCCATTGTATTGAAATATGATAAAGTGGAAAATTGAAAGTTTAAAATGCCTTCTGCATCAAATAATGGAATATTAACTGAAATTAAATACAACTTCATACTATTAGTACTGTCTTAAAGTTTGGTTAGTATCAGGCAACTCCTTTAAAAGCTTTCATATAATAAACACAATTAATGATAAACTGCTTATAATTTGAATTAGTATCTCATTTTGATTTATTAAAAATATGTAAAAATTAGACATTTTAATTCAGCATTGGAAACTCAAAATCTCAGTGCACAGATTTTGAGGGTCTTATTTAATAAAAGTCATCCTCCTGAAAATGCGGGCTTCCCAGGTAGCGCAATGGTAAAGAATTTGCCTGGGATGCAAGAGACATGGGTTGATCCCTGGGTCAGGGAGATCCCCTGGAGGATGGTATGGAAATCCACTCCAGTGTTCTTGCCTGGGAAATCCCATGGACTCTGAGGCCTGGCAGGCTGCAGGCTACAGTCTATGGGGTTGCAAACAGTTGGACACAACTGAGTGACTGAGCATCCTGAAAGGAAGTTTGCCTCTCTGAGACTGTCTTTGTTATCTTTTGTATTTTGGGAAAGAACTAAAAGGTGTATAACTGATATTTCTATTTATTTCTTAGTGAAAAAATAAAAGTATCCTATCAAGAGTATAGAAAAAGTTGGCATACTGAGTTTAGTGCAATCTTAAAACAAATACTGACAACTTAGAAAGATTCCAGTGACCCCTGGAATAGTTCTAGTGAACATCCAAAAATGATAATATCAATGTGAATGTCTTCCTAAGCAAATGTCATAGAACCTTACATTGCTAAGTTTGCTCAGTCTTGGACTAATTGCTATTCGATACTGAGGCAAGACCCTTCCATGTTCTCTACCTACTTCCCAGTGAATCATGAGGTGGTTCATTCTGCTGGTGGCAACTTGTTCTAGAGCTGACCCTGCTGTGAGCCCTGGGCATTGTGGACTCTAGTTCTCTTTTAGCTTTTGATAGTCTCCTCACCGGAGAAGGCAATGGCACCCCACTCCAGTACTCTTGCCTGGAAAATCCCATGGACAGAGGAGCCTGGAAGGCTGCAGTCCATGGGGTTGCTGAGGGCCGGGCACGACTGAACAACTTCACTTTCACTTTTCACTTTCCTGCATTGGAGAATGAAATGGCAACCCACTCCAGTATTCTTGCCTGGAGAATCCCAGGGATGGGGGAGCCTGGTGGGCTGCCCTCTGGGGTTGCACAGAGTCGGACACGACTGAAGTACCTTAGCAGTCTCCTCATATATGCATGAGCTGATATACGAGACCTGATGGGCACCCTCTGCAGATGAAGAGAGTTCTGACTATGCAGCTGTCTCCTCTTTGGTCCCCTCTTCCAAACAGTCCCTCCTGGCTCAGACGGTAAAGAATCTGCCTGCAGTGCAGATGACACAGTTTCAGTAGGGATCGGGAAGATTCCCTGGGGAAGAGAATGGCTACCCATTCAAGTTCTCTTGCCTGTAAAGTCCTATAGATAGAGGAGCCTGGAGGGCTGCAGTCCATGGGGTCGCAAAGAGTCAGACACGACTGAGAGACTAACTTTTTCTTCCAAGCAATAGCCTCCTTGGGCTTCTCCAAAACTCCAGCTCTCTCTCCTTAAATTAGGAAGTCTACCAGGTCCCTCTGAGTTCCCTCTGGGCTGCAGCCTAGAAGCTCTCTCAAGGTAGTACCTGGGGCAGTAGTAGGGGTTCATGTCTTTTGTATCCCATTTCCCTGGAATCACTGACCTTGTTGCCTAATATCCAGGGTCTTGAAAACAATTGCTTTGTTGATATATTATTTATTTTGTTTTCAAGTGGAAGGGAAAATCCATCCTTGTTTCTCTATTTAGTTCAGTGCACATTCATTTTGTCTTAGCAGAGTAGAATCATAGCTTAATATATAATTGAAAATAATTATTCAAGTTATGTAAAATTTTTTAAATAAAATTTTTGCTTTTACTTCTTACATGCTTTTGTAGAAAGTCACTAAGTCGCTAAGTCGCTTCAGTCGTGTCCGACTCTGTGTGACCCCATATAGAAAGTCACTAACTCCATATAAATTAATTGCTTCTTAAGTATGCATTTGTTATACATTTTAGGCAATATATTTTCACCTTTGATATATATTTATTTTGCTTGCTTCTAGTTTGAAATTATAGAAAACGTTCATTCTAATCAAATATCTTTATGTATATTTCAGTAGTAACCAAAAGTTCTGAAAATGTGGAAGAAAACAATATGATCAGTATTGATTTTTTAAAAATAAAACAGGATGTTATTTTGATATAGATCATTTAGATTCATGTAGAATTACAAATTGCTTTATGGCATCACCTTGAGTTCTGCTTCTGTGTCTATGCTGCAATTCTGGGAAGCATCTTCAAGCCTTCAGGTTTCAGCTCAGCGTATCTAAAAGGATGAGGCTGACATGGTTGAATGGCATCACCAACTCAATGGACATGTGTCTGAGCAAATTACGGGAGATAGTGAAGGATGGGGAGGGAAGCCAGGCATGTTGCAGCCCATGGGGTTGCAAAGGGTCAGACATGACTTAGTGACGGAACAAAAACAATCTAAAAGAAGCCATTCAATCTAAAAGAAGCCATTAGAGTCACGGGGATGATGAGGTAGCGGAGCAGGTATGCCTCCAACAAATTTTCTGCCTTCACATCAGAGGTTACGGACATTTAGATATTAGGGAATTTTCTACCTTATTTTTACAGATGTTTGGGAAGATGAGCACTCTGAATCAAAATAATGATTTTAGTAGACTTTTTCAGACATCTTACAGTGAAACTCCTAAAAATATACCACTGTGATATAATAAAATGAAGACATTTTCTTCTCTAAATCCATAGGATTATGGAAAATATTATCAAAATATCTTTGACAATAAACTTCTGAAAGAGAATTTATATAGAAGATTACTATTATTTGAGGATGTAGTGTGTGGGTCTGATATCTCCCTTTGTGAGGTTTGTTGTGTGGGAAAATATAAAAGGTCATTGTGTTGATCACCAGAATTTTTCCGTGAATGAATGACAGTGATATCTCCATTCAAGAAGAAAATGGCTTTCTTCCTTATATACCTATGGGCAAGGAAGGACTCTTACACTTTCATTAATTGTTAAAGCAACAAGCATGTAATTTTTGCATTCCTATGTAGTTAAGGTTGCCTTATGAGTATTTTTTTTCTCATCTACTTAAAGTAGAAGGGAAGTAATGTTCTTCAGGCACAAATGCATGAATGGTGATTCCTATACCAGGGAACCCAAGGAAATAAGAGCTACCAAACTGCTTGGGATTTGGAAGATAATTCTAAAGGAGAAAAATTAATTCCTTGCTTCATAAACTGTTTATAGTTATGGACTTCCTCATTTTTGTGATAAAGACATATTCAATGCTTAATTTACAATAATTCCATTTTAGCACTTGAGAGTGATATTCTACATGAAAGGTATACTAGCAGTAAATGGTGTGAAATGGTGGTAAGCCCAGTGAAAAATGAAATTGTACTGTTATAAAAAATTAACAAGCTTCATGTCGTTTCACCTCTTGTTTAAAACACAGGAGGCTAAGTATTTACAGTGATCAAAGTCTATAAAGTCTATTCTGTTTTTTTGCTTTAGTGTAGCTGGATTATTGTCCAGCCAGCAGGCATTACAGCCATATAGTTTCTGGGGCTGGAATTCTGACTTTCCTGCTCACTCTCGTAAACTCCTGTTTACCAGAGTCTAGCAAAGGCGCAATACATGTTCATACAATGAATTTGTAGAAATCAGAGAATGTCTCCTGCATTGGCAGGTGGGTTCTCTCCACTAGTGCCACCTGGGAAGCCCCAACAAAGGATACTATATGGAAAAATGTAAAAGTTCCATAAAAAAATGGATTCTTTAAGGAAACATGTGTTCTATATTGAATTCCTTTTTTGAGTAATCTATTTCCTTTAAATTGAGTTTCAGGATGGTTTTGTTCTTTATGAAATTAAATATAGAAATATTAAAACATAGACTGTGATATAAAGGTATGAATAATAAACACATATGTAAAATATCCAATCATTTGGTCAGTCACTCAACAAACATATTATTGATGTTATATGGAAAATACAACAGAATAAAGTGATAGATCAATATGGAGAATTACTGTTTTACATAGGGTGAACAAGGATATGTGATAGTTACCTGAATGAAATAAAGGGATAAACCTTAAGGATCACTGGAGGAGGTCATTTTAAGCCTAAGAAACTGTGGAAGAAATAGATTTGAGTGGAAAGTCTGTCATATACAAGGACAAGCAGAATTTCTGATATAGCTTAAGAGTGAAAGACAGAAGTTATTCAGGGGTGATATGATAATAGTGGGTATGTTGTACAGAGGCCAGAGTAAAGACTGAACTTTATTCAGATTGAGATTTGAAGCTCGTGGGGGATTTAGAGTAGAAGAATGATATAACATGATTTATGTTTTTGAAGAGATAACTCTGGCTACATACTCAGGGTGGGAAGCCAGGATAGGTGGACATGCAACTTAGAATTAGAGAGGCCAGTCAGGAGGGTGTTTTAATTGTGTGTATGAGCAAATGAAAAACTGGAGGTGTCAGCCCTCAAACGAAGAGAAGCAGGCAGAGTGTGGTATGGAAGAGGAACTCAAATACAGGGTTGTAATCAGGCTAAATTTCAGGTACTTAGAAGCCATTAGAGGCTTGACAAGGCAGGCAGACGGTCATATGCAGCTGGTTTTCACACCAACACCATTATCCAGGATGCAATTTACAGAGAGAGGAGTTCTTTATCATTTTTTGGCTCAGGGATCATAAATTCCCTTACCAAAACAAAAAAATATATTTTGTCCTGTCTCTTAATTTCCTATGATATTTGGAAGAGCTGATTGACTTTTTATTTGTGCTTTCTTATCATACTGTAATTATTAAGATTAGCTTGAGTGCTATTTGGAAAACTCAGTTCAGTTCAGTCGCTCAGTTGTGTTCGACTCTTTACAACCCCATGAATCACAGCACACCAGGACTCCCTGTCCATCACCATAAAGCCTAAATATAATAGCATTGATACTTATCATGACCATTAGTTGACTTCTTACTTTATGCCAAGCACTCTTCCAAACTCATATTTTATTTGAAATGTACTGGACACTTAGCTCAGAAATGCTGAAAAATCTGGCCATGTTTATGTGGCTAATAGGTTCAAATAATTTCAAACCCTGCATTCTTTTAGAGCATTTAAAATCATGCTACAGGTGTGAGGCACAAATCATTTCTTCCTTCCATATGAATTTTTTCCTAAAAGATCAAAAAGAAGCAGTAATGATATGCTAAGTCACTTCAGTTGTGTCCCACTCTTTGCGACCCTATGGACAGTAGCCTGCCACGCTCTTCTATCCATGGGGTTTCCCAGCAAGAATACTGGAGTGGGTTGCCACTTCCTTCTTCAATAATGGTAATAAGAAGCATGTTTTTAGAAACAAAATATTCCCCTTAAGCCAACATTCCCTGTTTGCTCAGTGGTAAAGAATCTGCCTGCAATGCAGGAGACTCAGGAGACATGGATTTGATTCCTGGGTCAGGAAGATCCCCTAGAGGAGGAAATGGCAACCCACTCCAGTATTCTTGTCTGGAAAATCCCATGGACAGAGAAGCCTGGTGGGCTACAGTCCATGGAGTCACAAAGAATCAGACGTGACTGAGCATACACACACAATCTGTTCTCTGCTCAAGCACACCTCATTACTTCTACCATTGGGAAAATATTTTGTTTTGCTTTATTGTCCCAGAGAAGCCACTGCTGAATGTCACACACCTAAATAGCATTTTCCTGCTCTCCACTCAAACATTGTGGAATTCACCAAATTCTCCATGCTATATCTCATATCCAGCACTGTCTCCATTGTCCTAAGCATCCTGACATTTTTTATTCAGATCTTTGACAACTCAATAATCGTCCTGTACTTAATTATGGCTCTGGAGGGTTAAATTCCCTTGGCAATTCTGGATGCCATCCTAGGCATATGGAGAGTGACTTGGGAAGTGTTAGAAATTGTCCATGAGAGACGGGGCTGATCCAGAAGATGATATGGAACAGAGATAATTGACACCTTTTGTTTATAACTTTGGACAGATGCTGCTTAGTTGTAAAAGGGTATATTAGTTAATAATGACTTGACATTACCTCTAGTTAGGAAAAAGAAAAAAGAGAAAGTGTTTGATCACTCTATTAGCCAATGTAATACAACCTCTGGTGTTCTTATGAAACATCAATGCCATCAGTGAGTAAGGAAGCCATCCAGTGGCTGGCTGTGTATCCACCTCCTTGATTTTATTCATCTACTCTCAGTCTGAAACAGTAACCACCTGGCCCTTACACGAGTAACTTCAGTATAGACCTCTGCTTACAATCCCTTTAAGTGTGTTGCTCATATGGATTCTACTACCGTCACACTTTGGGGTCAGTTAGGTCTATTTTGAATTTCAGAGGTATCATTTATTTCTGTGTGATGGAAAGTTACTTAATTCTTTAAGTCTCATTTCATTTGCTTTTTCATATTCAAAGCTTATATAATACCTACTCTGCAAGTTTGCTGGGCATATAGAAAGAATTAATCTGTATAAAACACATAGCATGGAAGCTGTAAAACAGTAGATGCTCAATAAACATAACTATTAAAATTTTACATGTAAACAAAACATATAATTAATTTGTAATTATGGCAGAGAGATATGTTGTTTTTGTTACTGACTCAAAAAAGGACTTTTGACTTATAGGTAGGAATATATAGGTTTCATCAAAGTGTGAGTGGATATGTATAATCTCTTTCATGTATGTGTTCACACTCATAAACACATTCTTCTTTAAATATTTTCTTTATTAAAGGCAGCTTTGGGTTTGCAACAACAAAGAGTTGGCTGATATTTAAAATAACCATTGAAAGGTGGTATTTATTCATAAAAGGTAAGGGATTTCTCCATACACAGAGATACAGGTGTTTCAAATAATTATGAAAGGCAAAACTTTAAAGAATTACTAGCAAGAACACTTTAAGCAAAGTATCATTCAGTTCAGTTCAGTTCAGTCGCTCAGTCATGTCTGACTCTTTGTGACCCCATGAATCGCAGCACGCCAGGCCTCCCTGTCCATCACCAACTCCCGGAGTCCACCCATACTTAGGTCCATCGAGTCGGTGATGCCATCCAGCCATCTCATCCTCTGCCGTTCCCTTCTCCTCCTGCCCCCAATCCCTCCCAGCATCAGGGTCTTTCCAAAGAGTCAACTCTTCGCATAAGGTGGCCAAAGTATTGGAGTTTCAGCTTTAGCATCAGTCCTTCCAAAGAACACCCAGGACTGATCTCCTTTAGGGTGGACTGGTTGGACCTCCTTGCAGTCCAAGGGACTCTCAAGAGTCTTCAACACCATAGTTCAAAAGCATCAATTCTTCGGCACTGAGCTTTCTTCACAGGCCAACTCTCACATCCATACATGACCACTGGAAAAACCATAGCCTTGACTAGATGGACCTTTGTTGGCAAAGTAATGTCTCTGCTTTTTAATATGCTATCTAAGTTGGTCATAACTTTCCTTCTAAGGAGTGTCTTTTAATTTCATGGCTGCAATCATTAGAATTGTCTAATTCATTCTCCAAGTGCCCTACAAGACAACTAAATGATATTAGGAAAACCAAAATATTCCTTGTATATTCAACCTTCTTGAAAAATGTCAATAACAAGTGATGCAACAAAAATAAAATTGAGGCTGTTATTCCTGTCAGCTTTAAATTCTAATGCTCAGTTGGCTGACCTACCTAAAGAATCCACTGGTCTCTGTGTTTGTCTGACAGGTACTATCTCAGGTCACTCTCCTTCTGAGGGTTTGCTTCATTATCCTGACCTTGACCTCCATTGGATTTCTTTTGGATCAAAGGTAAAAAGTGAAGTGCTTTCATGTTACGTAACTTTGCAATGTGATTTTTAAAATATTTGTGAAATTTTAAAATTCAGCAAACATTTGTTATTAAAAAAGTAAAGCTGAAACTGCAAATTCACACTTTCATTTTAAATGTAACAGAGTAGTGATTTGTCTGATTTTATATCAAGGGTTCATTATAAATCTAAGCCTTTTTGATGAAATTTAGGTTTTTCAAATATATTAAGAAAACCCATAAAATAAAATGATTAATTTGGCAAAACATAGAGTATAATTGTGAGTACTTAATAAAATATAAAAAAGATTTGAGTATTTTCCTTTGCTATTGAATAGTTTACAATATATGCCTAAATGTATGTATAGTTGTTTCTTGGTATCCACTGGAGATTGGTTCCAGAACCTGGCCCCTCATACCAAAATTTGCAGATGCTCAAGTCCCTTATATAAAATGATGTATATATGCAAAGAACCTATGCACAGGCTCCCATAAATTTAAATCATCTCTAGATCACTTATACTGTATTATAAATGCAGTATAAATGCTACGTAAATAGTTGCTGGCAGTGGCAAATCCAAGTTTTGTGTTTTGAAACTTTCTGAAATTTTTTAAAAATATGTTTTCATCTTAGATTGGTTGAATCTAAGATGCAAACCCCATGATTATGGAGGGCCACCAGTGTATTTAAAGTTTATGTTCTTACCCTCATACAGTACAGTATAAAAAATGTATTTATTTTTATCATTTATTTTGTTTGGCTTTTCATCCCTACTTTTCTATACTAGAAATAAAATACATACTGAGCCACAGGAAATAGAAAACTGAGTCAGAAGACAATCTGAAATAATAATGCAGATCCAAAGCATCAGAATCACATTTTAAGGATCAAAATTCTATTGTTTGCATATACTGACTAAAATGATCAATCAGCAATAGCAACAGTATACTGCTTTTTAATGAAGACTTTTTTATTTCCATGGATACAAATAAGCTGAATAGCAGGCTATAGATTTTATTGCAATATATCCTAAGGTATAGTAAGTTATGGTTTTCAGTTCAGTTCAGTTCAGTTCAGTCGTACAGTCGTGTCTGACTCTTTGCAACCCCATGAATCGCAGCACGCCAGGCCTCCCTGTCCATCACCAACTCCCGGAGTTCACTCAGACTCACGTCCATTGAGTCGGTGACGCCATCCAGCCATCTCATCCTCTGTTGTCCCCTTTTCCTCCTGCCCCAAATCCCTGCCTTTGGCCTTATTTAGGAACTTACACTATGTCATGGTGGAAAGGAAGTGAAATGTTGACAATTTTCCTTTGAAACTGAGAACAGTTAGATATGTTTGTTATTTAATGCTGGGCTGGAAACTGTCAGTGGAGAAATGAAAGAGAAAGAAAGAAAAGACATAGATATTTGAAAGGAATTAATAAGCTAATTAGAAAATTAATTTATATTAATTAATCTATAAATGAGTAGTATATCTCTAAACCATACTATAAAACTACTGAATATTATGAAAAATAAAGAATTAAAAAATGGAGAGATACTATATTCATAGATTGGAGTACTCAATTTTGTGAAGATTACAATCACAGCAGTTGGTTTATATACTCAGTGTAATTTGGATTAAAATTATAAAAGGTTTCTTTCCTGTAGAATTTGACAGACTCTTTCTAAAATGTATATTTATGGAAATGCAAAGGCCTAATAATAGCCAACACAGTCTTGAGATTTTTTTTTTATGGCAGGAGCTGAGCTACTGGCTATCAAGATATATTATAAATCTATAATAATTAAACATGTTTTATTGGCATAAAGGTTAGAACAGAGAATCTAGAAACAGATCTATGCATATATAAAGACTTAATTTCTGACAAAATCATCCCTGAAGAGCTATGGGAAAAGGAAACACTGTCTTTTCAGCACATGGTCTTAGAAAAACTGGATTTCTACATAGGAATAAGAAAAATAAACTTGACAAATAATTCACTCCATACAAATTAATTCTGGTTTCAGGGGATTGTAGACTTTAAAGTGAGAGGAAAGTCAGTACAGATTCCAGCAGATAGCATAGTAATATATGTCTGTTACCTTGGAGGAGGTAAAAATATTGAATGGTCCACAACAATCCATAATATAGATAAAATTGGTGATTAGGTTATAATAATATTATGAAAGTCAGTCCTTCAAAAATTAACCCTTAATAAGGCAGTAAAAAGAATAAAATTTTGAGGTAGGAAAAGTTGTTTGCAATTTTTTATGAACTTCAAAGATCTTATGTCAAAAATGTCTACAGTGAAAAGAATTGACAATACAAGCTGTGAAATGCTTATACTCTGCAGAAGGTGTTTTATATTGGGATAGCTAATTTGAAGAATGTTTGAGTATTTCATTAAATTTGGCTGCTCAATTCCATTGTATACTAACCAATACACCCAAAGGCATATTAAAGAATGTTCAGAAAGCATTGTTCTTAATAAAAAAATGTAGCCAACAATCTAAATGTCCTTCCCGAGGTGAATGGATGTGTGAATATTGGTCTATTCACACAACAGAATGCTATGCCCAAGTGAAGAATGAGCTGCTGCTATATGCAGAAATGTAGATGTATCTCACTAATAATACAGATTAAAAGATACTAATACCAAAAAAGTTCACATGATATAATTCCATTTACAAAAAATAGAAAAAAAGATAAAAGTAAAAATTAGTTTTTAGGAATTTATGCTAAATCAATAAAAATATAAATAAAAAGGTAGGAGATGGTATGAGTACCATAAATGGTAAACAACAGGCAGTGATTCTGCAACAGAGGGAGGGCAGAACACTGAAGAGGTGAGATGTGCCTAGGGGTGCTGATACTGAGTGGTGTTTATATGGTTGTTTATTTGTTGAAAGTCATTGAACTGTATATTTCTGTTTTCTGTGCTTCTTCCTATGTATGTTTTAGTTCACAATATTAAAAGGCCATAGAACACAGTTAATAAAAATAAATTGTTTTAAAATGGAAATTTTATTTTCTGTTTTGTCATTGAAAATTACTCAAATATCAATTAGAAAATAGTTTACAGTGATGATACAAAATTATTTTACAAAGGGAAAAATTTCTTAACTTTTTGCACATACACAAAAATCATACTGTCGTTGCTGCTGCTAAGTCGCTTCAGTCGTGACCGACTCTGTGCGACCCCATAGACGGCAGCCCACCTGGCTCCCCCGTCCCTTCGATTCTCCAGGCAAGAACACTGGAGTGGGTTGCCATTTCCTTCTCCAACGTATGAAAGGGAAAGGTGAAAGTGAAGTTGTTCAGTCATGTCCAACTTTTCGCGACCCCATGGACTGCAGCCTACCAGGCTCCTCTGGCCATGGGATTCTCCAGGCAAGAGTACTGGAGTGGGGTGCCAGTGCCTTCTCTGAAAAATCATACTACTATATTCTAAATTACTAAATAAAATATAGCTATATTATAATGATATTAGTTCAATAATATTTTATTAGAAAATGTATCTGTCATAAAAATACCATTTGCCTTTTATGAAAATATTTAATTATACAATAAGTGTTGGTTGAATTCATTGTGAAGCCTATTTGAATCTGATAAAGCAGCTGTTCACTACTGCTATTATGAGGCAATTTATAAATGCCTGTATATGACCCTCAAGTTTGTTTTAAATACACATACCTACTTTATGTATGTCAGAATTTGAGTTTCAGGAATTCTGTATTATAAAGAAAACATTCATCACAAAATTATTGACAAAGATTTATATTCATGCTATCTATAATATCAGAATTAACAACATATTATCATGTTCCCAATATTTCACTATTCAAGCATTCATTATTTTAGAGTAGCTAACTATATCAGCCCTCCTAAGAAGTCATTTATTAAATGAATGAACTATTAAGATATTGGGTGAGTGAGGGGAGTCTAGTCTCTAAACCCTAGAAATTTAGTTGTCTAATATTTTATTTATTAGTTGAAAATGTTTCACCCCAATTCATCAATGCTCAAACTAAGTAATACATTGATCAATAATAGATTTTCTTTAAAAAGATGCATTTTGAGTCTTAGTTTAATGCCAGTTTACAAACAGCTTCAGAGGTACATACTCCTCAAATATATTAAAATACTTTCCTGGCTCAGGAACTTACTGGCTGTGTGTCCCTGCACAGTTACTTGATCACTTAAAGATTCTTAGCCTTAACTTCCTCATCTGTAAAGGGAGAAACTAATAATGTCTATCAAATAGGGTTTTGATAATTAAATGTGACAATCTATGTAAGAAATTTAGTACAGTGCTTAACACATAGTACGTGCTTGATAAATGTTCAGCTCAGTTCAGTTCAGTCACTCAGTCGTGTCTGACTCTGTGATGCCATGGACTGCAGTATACCTGTCTCTTATACACATCTCCTAGAAATTTAGTTGTCTAATATTTTATTTATTAGTTGAAAATGTTTCACCCCAATTCATCAATGCTCAAACTAAGTAATACATTGATCAATAATAGATTTTCTTTAAAAAGATGCATTTTGAGTCTTAGTTTAATGCCAGTTTACAAACAGCTTCAGAGGTACATACTCCTCAAATATATTAAAATACTAGGTGTTTCTTGAAAATGAAAATAAGTTATTAATTATTAAAATAATCAGTGAATTATTAACAATTTATAGTTATGAAAATAAATATATTAATAAACCAATACATTTTATTATATAACAGGAAAATAAAGAACATTCAAAGGTAATGCATGTAAATGACATTTTATTTCAGACCTAAGGCAGCTGTTCTGGAAACTTTCCGTTGCTTGGTGTTCCTAATGCTCTGCAGATCAGGTCATCTGAAACCTTGCATCTCTTCTTTGTCATTTGCTTTTGAGGTAAGAGGATTTAAAATTGGTTGCATATTTAACTCATCCATTCAGCAATGCTTTTGTCTATTTATTCTGTGACAATCACATGTGGGAGATTTTTACCCATTCACTTACAGGACTTGTTGTGTTCCCTTGAGCTAGTTAATATTGTTGAGTCTCAGTTTTTTGTTCTCTAAATTTGGATAGATATCATTAACCTTCATAAAACAGTTGGACAAATTGCATCGCATGATCTTTATAAAGAAATTAGGCCATATAGTTTTATCTCAACAAGTAGTAAAGGTGATTTTTCCAAAAAAATTCTTGGCAGAGACTGTGCCATTTGAGACTTTCTAGGGTCTTACGTGAAAATTGTGATTAAGATATTTTGTCCAAAAAAAAAAGAGAGACATTTTGTCAAGTACCTGCAAATTAATAATTCTTTAGAAATTAAATCATTAATGTCATTGAGATCTTTCTACAACTGAAAATATGTTTAATTTGACCTTGTGTTGTTAGGAATAAAACTTGTCTTCTAAGAACTACATAGAACCTTTGAATACATATTTATGACTTCAGATCTTAGATGTCTGTTTAAAATATTATTTTTATCACTAATGCTTTAATGGACAAGGTTTTAGTCTTTTAAATTTAAGGTTATATCGTTTAACTTTGGTGCTAAGAAACCTGCCAACATCCCTGGAATGTGCATTGTGTAACCTTATTTAAGCATGAAACATAAATGCTAACATTTTCTCCAATGTTAATGGAAAAATTGAAGTAGACACTTTCTTAACTGAGTAAAAGTTATGAGTTGGGACTGACTGTTTGGAAGAGAATTCAGTGATATGTGTCAAATTGCAAATACTCTTACCCTTTGATCCAACTTCATTCCTAGGAATTTATGCTACACAAATGATATATGTGTGTGAATTAATGTATATGGGATATTAGTCATTTGTAATGGAATGCTGAAAACAGTCATTAACAATCATTAATGTCCTATTAAGCCATTAATAGGAAACTGCTTAAAAATTATGGTTAACATAATGAAGAAGAATATGCATTTAGCAGAGGAAACAGGGAAGTCTTTAATACCAGCATGGAGCATTTATTAAAAATGCATATATATTTGAGCTTGCTCCATCATATGTATGGCCTTCCCTACTGGCTCAGCAGTAAAGAATCTGTCTGCAGTGCAAGAGATGGAGGTTTGATCCTTGAGTCAGGAAGATCCCATGGAGAAGAAAATGGCAACCCGCTCCAGTATTCTTGCCTGGGAAATCCCATGGACAGAGGAGCGTGGAGGGCTACAGTCCATGGGGTTGCAGAGTCAGACATGACTTAGCAACTAAACAACAATAACAACAGGGGTGTGTGTGTGTGTGTGTGTGTGTGTGTGTGTGTGTGTGTGTGTGTAAATATATATATATATAAAATGGAGAGAGAGGAAAGAAAGAGAGAGAGAATAAAACATGATACAGGAGAGTCTGTGAAGTATGTGAAGTGTGCTGCCATACAAAGCACATTGTATAAAAATGAGGAAGGGGACTAATATGCATATAAATATTTTTGTATGTTTGCAAATATTTCCAGAAATATAGTCAAGATTCTAATAAATGGTTGCCTGTGAGAAAGTGAACTCTGTGGCTCGAAGAAAGGACTAGAGGAAAGATTATTCATTAAGTTAATATTTTTGGTACCTTAAACTTTATGAACCATGTAAATGTAGTTCTATTTCTAAAAGTATCTGAATTAAAAATGATGAAGCATTAAATTTTAGAATTGGTATATTGGATATCATCTAATCTATGTATTTAAGTAGGCATTAAATAAAATTTATGCATCTACATATATTTTGTTTCTTGAGGTTACAACCCAAAATTGAAATGAGAAAGCATAAACTGTACATGTTTAATGAAGTTTAGAAATATAAATGCCAAAAAACCTTAAAATCTAAAATCATAGCATTTTCACATTCTGTAGAAGGGAAGATATTCTAATTGTAGGGATGAAACAGAGTAATTCCACTTAATAAACCTACTCTTGAGTATATTGTGATAGTTTATCTTAAATGCTCCAAAACAATGAGAGAATGTAGGTCCTTAAGTTATCCATGTTGTAAATGTGAAAATATATGATTACAAAAACACTGGGGTTTTTGATGGTGGGATGGTGAAGGATCCAATTTTTGACTGGGATGAAATCTAGGGTTGGAATGCTATCTCTTTACTTAAGTTAGTCAGTAGGTGAAAGTGAATGTTAAGACTTGAGCCACATTGTCTAAATTTGGTTCCTGGCTCAGGAACTTACTGGCTGTGTGTCCCTGCACAGTTACTTGATCACTTAAAGATTCTTAGCCTTAACTTCCTCATCTGTAAAGGGAGAAACTAATAATGTCTATCAAATAGGGTTTTGATAATTAAATGTGACAATCTATGTAAGAAATTTAGTACAGTGCTTAACACATAGTACGTGCTTGATAAATGTTCAGCTCAGTTCAGTTCAGTCACTCAGTCGTGTCTGACTCTGTGATGCCATGGACTGCAGTATACCAGGCCTCCCTGTCCATCACCAACTCCCGGAGTTTACTCAGGTTCATGTCCATTGTGTCAGTGATGCCATCCAACCATCTCATCCTCTGTTGTCCCCTTCTCCTCCTGCCCTCAATCTTTCACAGCACCAGGGTCTTTTCCAGTGAGCCAGTTTTTCACATCAGGTGGCCAAAATATTAGAGTTTCAGCTTCAGCATCAGTCCTTCCAATGGATATTCAGGACTGATTTCCTTTAGAATGGGCTGGTTGGATCTCCCTGAAGTCCAAGGGACTCTCAAGAGTCTTCTCCAACACTGCAGTTCAAAAGCATCACTTCTTCAGCGCTCAGCTTTCTTTATAGTCCAACTCTCACATCCATACATGACTATTGGAAAAACCATTGCTTTGACTAGATAGACCTTTGCTGCTAAAGTAATGTCTCTGCTTTTTAACATGCTAATGCTGGGTGCTATTATTATTATTTTATATGAACTTAAGGATCCCTTGAAATAATTCTTTGGCTTGTCACAAGATCTAAAATCAAGTTTGGGAACAACTGACATGGGGTTGGGAAGAAGCGACAGTGTTGACCATAAAATTATTGTTCTGAGTTCTTAGCTTGATACTCACTTTGTTGGACATTGGATTTTGTGCCTCAAATCATTTACCTGTAAGATGAGTTTAATGAGAACTAATGTGCCTGCTATGTTCTAAACGGCATATTTGCATTATTCCATTTAGTCCTCATATCAAGCTTATGATGTGGTAATTATTATTTATTTGTATAATGGCAAATGAAATAACAGGTTGACTCACTGTTAGAATTCACATAGGTAGTATGCAAAGAAGTCAAGATACAACACAGTCAGTCTGACACCACAGCTCTTGCCCACTGAGCAATACTTTCTTCTGTGTATTGACAGCAGTACTCAGCTACCTGAAGGGGTTTAGATGAAATTTCAGATGCAAAAGTACCTTGAAAAATGTGGAGAGCTAAAAAGTCTTATTGATTTAACTGCAAAGTTTTGAAAAGACTCATAGTGTGAAAAAGCTGCCTCTGAATTATCTTTGGTTTAGGATTCAAGGAAGGGAGGACCATGGCAAAATATTTCCAGAAAGGCACACACCTGGCCACTTCTTCAAGAGCAGGTATTGCCTGCAATTTGCCACTAAAACATGTCCTTAAAGTGGTGTAATAATGATATCTATACCATGTGGCTCAGTGGAAAAATTGAATGACACAAAGAACATAGGAAGCACTTGATATATTTAGGTTATCATTATTCATATTGCTATTATTGTTATAAAAAGTATTTGCACTACTGGTTGATCATTAAAATATATATTTAACCACTGAATTTCCAAGATTAAACCTAAATAAGTCTTCAGTGACTAGAGGTCAATAACTAGATGGTAAAGACTAGACAAGTATTTTATTATCAACATTTTGTACCTGGGGAGCCTTTTTAAAGTTCAAAAAATTAGAAACAGTTAGCAATTCTTATTTCTTAACTGTGAATTTCAAATTTGTGTTATCCTCACACTTTTATATCTTAGAAATTTATGTACATCTTTGCCGTTTATCAGAGTTTTACTAAACTAGTTCTTTGCACCCACAAGTTGTACAAAAACCTAATGCATGGCCTTAGTAACTCCATTCAGTATAAATTAGGATTGAGTGACAGGAATGATTATCCTACAAGGACACAGTGTCCTCATCAATTTTCCTTGAATCTATCACTAGAATAACTGACACTGAAGTAATTAATCCTCTCTTTCTTTTATAAATGAATGTTGTCTATGTTGGCAACATCAGCTAGTAGCCCTATGACTTCTATATTTGTCTCAAGGACTGGTGGCAGGTGTTATATTGCTTTATTATGTAAGCCAAATTTCATAGGTGTGCATGACAACAGTTTTATACTAAACAGGCATACTGCCGGTCACACTTACAGCTAAAAACTCATGTACACAAGCGTACACAGACTGGAGAACTGGCCTTAAATTATTTTTCACTTAGATTGTAAAAGCGCTCTTAGGTAATTACAAGTCAGAAATACAGAGAAAATTTGAATCTGATCCTGTGAGTTCCTATGGAAGTTTTTGTCCTATTTAGCTTGGATCCAGGGAGCATTAAGAAAGGGTGTGGTTCTCTTGGTATTTATAAATAAAATTTACTGCTATACCAGTACACAGTTGTCTATCTAGTTCGTGCAATGATGAGTCTGTGCCCTTGTACATTTCTCTTTGGATAGATCAATAAGTATTTTGACTGACTCACATAATTTTTTCTTCAAAACTTGCTGTATTATGGATATGAAATTTGACACAAAAGCCATCCCTTCATTCTTTTCAGCCCTCATTTCTCACTTACATAAGCACGCACATTTTTCTTTTCTGTTGACTCAGGTATAATTTGTTCTAAAATCACCTGTGGATTTGTGATAAATTTTATCTGTAGGTATCTAACCTTATAGACACTTAAAGAGAAGATAGCAAAGTGAAAGATGAGTAGATATTTTGATAAGTATATAGGTATATAAGATAATGAGAAATGCTTGTTTGCATATATTTTGATACTATGTATATTTTGTTTCATGTAACTTTATTTAATTAAGGAGATAGTTTCAGTTCAGTTCAGTCGCTCAGTCATATCTGAATCTTTGTGACCCCATGAATCGCAGCACACCAGGCCTCCCTGTCTATCACCAACACCAGAACTTCACTCAAACTCACGTCCATCGAGTTGGTGATGCCATCCAGCCATCTCATCCTCGGTCGTCCCCTTCTCCTCCTGCCCCCAATCCCTCCCACCATCAGAGTCTTCTCCAATGAATCAACTGTTCGCATAAGGTGGTCAAAGTACTGAAGTTTCAGCTTTAGCATCATTCCTTCTAAAGAACACCCAGGGCTGATCTCCTCCAGAATGGACTGGTTGGATCTCTTTGCACTCCAAGGGACTCTCAAGAGTCTTCTCCAACACCACAGTTCAAAAGCATCAATTCTTTGGCACTCAGCTTTCTTCACAGTCCAACTCTCACATCCATACATGACCACTGGAAAAACCATAGTCTTGACTAGATGGACCTTTGTTGGGAAAGTAATGCCTCTGCTTTTCAATATGCTCTCTAGATTGGTCATAACTTTTCTTCCAAGGAGTGAGCATCTTTTAATTTNGTACTCCTTTTCCTGTTTGGAACCAGTCTGTTGTTCCATGTCCAGTTCTAACTGTTGCTTCCTGACCTGCATACAGATTTCTCAAGAGGCAGGTCAGGTGGTCTGGTATTCCCATCTCTCTCAGAATTTTCCACAGTTTATTGTAATCCACACAGTCAAAGGCTTTGGCATATTCAATAAAGCAGAAATAGATATTTTTCTGGAACTCTCTTCCTTTTTCCATGATCTAGCAGACGTTGGCAATTTGATCTCTGGTTCCTCTGCCTTTTCTAAAACCAGCTTGAACATCTGGAAGTTCACGGTTCATGTATTGCTGAAGCCTGGCTTGGAGAATTTTGAGCATTACTTTACTAGCATGTGAGATGAGTGGAATTGTGTGGTGGTTTGAGCATTGGAGATAGTTTAGAATACTGGAAAAAAAAACATTGACTTTGAAGTCACACAAATCTAAGTGCCATCTCCAGCTCTGCCAATTGGTTTTATGACCTTGAGTGATTATCTAAAATAACCACACCTTAGTTTGCTCCATGAAAAAAGAGAACAAAAAACATATGAAAGTTTATTTTTATATTCAAGGGAGTAAGAACATAGTCTGTAAAACCTAACATAACATCTGGCATGTAAGTAATAATTGTATCAACTTATCCATATAATATACACATACAAACTACATACATTTAAAATAATATTTTGAGGACTAGGTCATTTAAAGCAATGAAAACATGAACCTGAGAATATCTGCTTATTAGTTGATTCCAAAAGAACATGACATGTCTATAAATTTAGACCTCAAAATTTTTTTTAATCTGATTTACACTTTTTGTTGAAATCATTAAGATGGAAGCATATCACTGTAAAAAATGTTACTGGCTCAGTCATGTCCAACTCTGCAACCCCATGGACTGTAGCCTGGTTCATGGAATTCTCCAGGCAAGAATATTGGACTGGGTAGCCATTCTCTTCTGCAGAGGATATTTATGACACAGGGACAGACCTGGAGCAGATTCTTTACCATCTGAGCCACCAGGGAAGCCGATCATTTTTAAATGGTAAACAAACTTGTATCTGCTGAAGATGCACACAAGAGGTGGGTAGGATTTGAACAAGCAGAGGGGAAGGTGAAGAGCACCTGACTGACTGAAGGGAGATTACAGGGAAAGGTCTAGGAGCAAGGGTGACCATGAATGGTCTGAGTGGTGAGATGAACCTAGTAACAAAAGCCCAGATAAATAAATCCTTGCAGAAGACAGAACCAGCTTGCTTAATGCTCTAAGTGACAAAAAGAAATGTTTATTCAGTACTAACTGATTGCCTGGGCTAGGCAAAAGCACAGCAAAAGCCTTGTCTATGTGGAGCTTGATTTTAATAAGTGTAGTGTTAATTTTTGATTTCTGGAAAAACTTACCACAAATTTAATCGCTTAATACTAAACACATTCACTGTCTAACAGTTTCCAGAGATTGGGAGGTCAGGCACTGTTTAAACTTCATACTCATCTCTCTGCTCTGGGTCTCAAAAGGCTGCATTGTAGGTGTCGGCTAGATAGCATTTTCATCTTGGGATTTAACTGTGGAAAAATCCACTTCCAGCTCTCTCTGGTTGTTGACAGAATTCATTGCTTTGCACTCGTATGACTTAGGACCTCACTTTCTGGGGCTTTTGACTGGAGGCTGCCCTTGAGGTCCCCGAGGCCGCCTGTGGGTCCTGGCCATGTGGGCTTCTTCCACATGATGGTCTACTTCATCAGGCTCCAAGGAGAAATTCTCCCTTCGGGGAAGGCTCAGACCCTCTTTTAAAGGCTTTCACCTGTTACAGCTGGGCTCATCCAGGTTCAGTTCAGCCGCTCAGTCATGTCCGACTCTGTGACCCCATGGACTTCAGCACGCCAGCCTTCCCTGTCCATCAGCAACTCCCAGAGCTTACTCAAACTCATGTCCATTGTGTTGGTGATGCCATCCAACCATCTCATCTTCTGTTGTACCCTTCTCCTCATGCCTTCAATAGTTCCCAGCATCAGGGTCTTTTCCAATGAGTTGGTTCTTCGCATCAGGTGGCCAAAGGATTGGAGTATCAGCTTCAGCATCAGTCCTTCCAATGACTATTCAGGACTGATTTCCTTTAGGATGGACTAGTTGGATCTCCTGGCAGTCCAAGGGACTCTCAAGAGTCTTCTCCAACACCACAGTTTAAAAGCATCAATTTCTTAGGCACTCAGCTTTATTTATAGTCCAACTTTCACATCCATACGTGACGACTGGAAAAACCATAGCTTTGACTAGATGGACCTTTGTTGGTAAAGTAATGTCTCTGCTTATTAATTTGCTGTCTATGTTGGTCATAACTTTTCTTTTAAGGAGGAAGTGTCTTTTAATTTTATGGCTGCGGTCACCATCACCAGTGATTTTGGAGCCTCCAAAAATATTTCCATTGCTTTCCTTCTTGCTTGCTGAATTCCAGGCATGTGCAGTGCTCCAGGAACGTGCTCACTCTACCCTGTCTTGAAACCTTTGCTCTTGATTTTGCCTTTACCTGTCCTTTCCCAGGAATCTACTTGTCCTTCCCCTCATATCAGGTCTGAACTGAAATTCCACCAGCCTTCCTTGGGCACCATTTTTGTTGTTATTTTCTAATTCGGCCTCCTTTGCTCCTGACTTGTTTTTCACTTTAGTATTTATCATTATCTAATGGGAAACAGTGGGAACAGTGTCAGACTTTATTTTTGGGGGCTCCAAAATCACTGCAGATGGTGACTGTAGCCATGAAATTAGAAGAGGCTTACTCCTTGGAAGGAAAGTTATGACCAACCTTGACAGCATATTCAAAAACAGAGACATTACGTTGCCGACTAAGGTCCATCTAGTCAAAGCTATGATTTTTCCAGTAGCCGAGTATGGATGTGAGAGTTGGACTGTGAAGAAGGCTGAGCACTGAAGAATTGATGCTTTTGAAGTGTGGTGTTGGAGAAGACTCTTGAGAGTCCCTTGGACTGCAAGGAGATCCATCCAGTCCATTCTGAAGGAGATCAGCCCTGGGATTTCTTTGGAAGGAATGATGCTAAAGCTGAAACTCCAGTACTTTGGCCACCTCATGCGAAGAGTTGACTCATTGGAAAAGACTCTGATGCTGGGAGGGATTGGGGGCAGGAGGAGAAGGGGACGACCGAGGATGAGATGGCTGGATGGCATCACTGACTCGATGAACGTGAATCTGAGTGAACTCTAGGAGTTGGTGATGGACAGGGAGGCCTGGCATGCTGCGATTCATGGGGTCGCAAAGAGTCAGACACAACTGAGCGACTAAACTGAACTGAATATATATATATGTTTTATAAATATATATATTTATAAAATTCAGCAAACAAGAAGTGGAAATATATATATTTAAATATATAAATGTGTATAATATTCACACACACACACACATATATATATTTGTCGGAGTTATTGTCTGTACCTACTCTAACTTAGAACACTCAGAACCTTGAGTGGCCCCATGATTCCTGCCACTGCTGTTTATGACCTGTCAGCCTGTGTACTCCCCTCCCCAGAATGTGGGTGAGACTTATGGATATTTCTGGCCAATAGAATATGGTCAAGACAATATAGTCAAGATTCTTTAACACCTATTTATTGATTCAGTAACTATTGAGTGGACACTGACATTCCCTACTTGATAACTGTTACTCACCCAAATGGAGGAGAGCAAGTTGCTGGAATTTTCTCCTGACATAGAATTCTGAATTTTGAGTGACTTCAAATGACAAGTCATAGGTAGTCAGAAGTCCCTTGTTACCCAGATGGTTGATTAAAATACATGCATCAGAAAGTGAAGAGAGGCTTAGCAGTTCTTGGTATCACATTTCATAGGTCTTCCTTTCTTCTTTTTTTTAAAGTAACATTCAACCTTCTTTGGTGTTTAAGTTATCCATTTCTATATAAAAAAGAACCCAAAACTTAATGGCTTAAAATGATGAAGATTTATTATTTCTCACAGTACTGTGGTATCTCCATTGCTGCTTTAATGTAAACTCATTCATCAGATTATATTCACTTAGAGGTCAGCTGTGCTGGACATACAAAAGGGTCACATGAGGGGCCTCCATATTGGCTGTTAGTGGGAACCTTTATTTTCACTCCATGAGACCTCTCACTCTCTAGTAAACCAGACCAGGTTTTTAACATGGAAGTTTCAGGTTCATGACAATGGAATCTGCCACACTTCTTGGAGCCGAGGCTCTGAAACTCAAAAAGTGTCAGTCCTGCCATATTCCATTGGTCAAAGAACATCACCAGGCCAGTCACTGTCCAAGGAGGGGAAAAATAAACTCCATCTCTTGATTAGAAGAATAGTCAATTATAAAAGAGTATGCCAGTCTACCACACATGGATTTTATATTATCTAGGTTTATCTCACAATGATGATTAGTTTATCACGGGACATAGATATGTTTGTCTGGAGACATCTTAGTTGATTTTTATCAGCTGTACACCTGGCCACATAATGAATATAAAGAATAGACTGCACCCAATGTTTAATCATGAAATACATGCTAGTCTACCATAAACTTAACTTATGGATTTAAGGGGGAAAATAACACACATGCATACACACACACACTGATGTATGAACATTCATAGTATACAGTTTTGACTAATCTATTTTAATATTATTCAAGCCTCAAATATTTTATCAACTATACAGAGTTTGCATTTGTGAATTATAGCTCTGTTTTAAATAATACTTTCTTCATATCAACTCATAACTTTTTCCATTATATAGTATTTATTATACACTAAATCATATAAAGTAGCTTTTAAAAGACAATAAAATTAAAGCCACCCACCTTAAAACTAAATGTTACAATACCAGTGAGGTATTATTAACACCATGACCTGCTACCTGGGTGATCCTGGTCTATTTCACACTCCCACACATACTGCCATTGTTCTGTACGGTGCGTTTACATTGCCATGCTTTTTTCTAAACAAACCCCAATTTTTCCATATATTCTTGAATTTATTACTAAACAATATTTAATTTATTTTAAAGCTTTTTGAGTATAATACAATGATACCATATTATACATAGTTTCCTGCAATTTCCTTTAATTTACCAAATATCTTCTTTCTAAAATGTATCCTTTTAGTTGCATGTGGTTGTAGATTATATACATGTTGTATGACTATATCCAGTATCCATTCCCCAGTGTTTGCGTCCAGCTATTACAATGCTACAGTGAAAATCCAAGCACACATCTAGTGAACGTGAAATATATATAGCTTCTCTAGGGTTATACAGCTGGATATGGAATTGCTGGATTATAGGAAATGTAGCCTGATTACATTCTTAAGAGAATGCAGATTAATTTTCCAAAGTGATCTTAAAATTTACCACTGAAAGAGTATATACTCGCTCTCCAAAATTGAAATGGTCAGATATCTTAACTTTTGTTCTTTTTGGAGATTAAATGATTGCTCAATATATTCCTAATAACTATTCTTTTGCTTATTACTGAGGATGGCCATTATTCCATCTTCATTGGTTATTTATGTTTTCTTTTCCAGTGATATGCACTTGTATGTCATTACCCATTTCCCTATTCGGTTGTTATTTAGTTCTTCTGCTTTTAAGAAATTCTATGTAGGATACCATTCCTTCATCACATTTGTTCAAAAGCTTTCCCTAGCTTGTAGTTTGTCTCACTACCCCTGTATTGAACTCAGATGGATTTTATTTCCATAAAGTGAAAGTGAAGTCACTCAAGGTGTGTCAACTCATTGCAACCCCATGGACTGTAGTCTGCCAGGCTCCTCCACCCATGGGATTTCCCAGGTAAGAATACGGGAGTTGGTTGCCCATATAATTATATACTACCTCCACACATAAAGATGGTACTACTAAATCATTCATTATTACTAATTCAGATAAATATATACTTTTTCCCCCACACATAGTGCTAAATATATCCAGCTACAGTTCTTCTTGTAACTACTAGCATAAGTCTATATGAATCTTATCTATAATTATGAAAAAATATAAAACTAACATATAATGTGAACTTTAATTCCACAAGCATGACTTATTTATCAACGTTTATTGCCTATTTAAGTTTTAAATACATCTATCAGAATTTCTTGTATCTTATTTTAGGAGAGAGTACTCAAACTTAAAATTAATTCAAAATCTTTACGTCGTAGCAAAACTGCTAAAATGTACTGGAAAGCTTCTGTATCTATGATGCTATGTTACAGAGAATATGCAGCTTCTATTAAACAATGCAATTATTAGCCATTACTTTCTGTTCAGTAGCTATTTATCTTTGAGCTTCCCTGGTAGCTCAGTCAGTAAAGAATCTGCCCGTAGTTCAGGAGACCGAGTTCTATCCCTAGGTCAGGAAGATCCCCTGGAGAAGGAAATTACAACGTGCTCAAGTATACTTGCCTGGAAAATCCTATGGACAGAGTAGCTTGGAGGGTTCCAAGAGCTGGACACAACTTAGTGACTAAACCACCACTAGCTATTTATCCAGAAGGTGAATATAAGCCACTTCACCAACCAGATCACAGTTCCAGAAAGTAAAACCTTGTGTACTCTGTGAATTAAGAAATTTGAAAACTACTTATATGTGACATATAAAAGAATACATTTTATAGGACATAAGAGAGTTTTATTTTGAGGAAAATATGTGACAGCCACAGAATAGAATACAGGAAACACACATTGATATTATTAGCAAATTTCCTTTAGGTTTTTTTATGTGTTCATATAATAAACTTTGACTGTGTGGCTCACAACAAACTGTGGAAAATTCTCAAAGAGTTGGGAATACCAGACCATCTGACCTGCCTCCTGAGAAATCTCTATGCAGGCCAGGAAGCAACAGTTAGAACTGGACATGGAACAATCGACTGGTTCCAAATCAGGAAAGGAATACTTCAAGGCTGTATATTGTCACCCTGCTTATTTAACTTCTATGCAGAATACATCATGAGAAACACTGGGCTGGATGAAGCACAAGCTGGAATCAAGATTGCCAGGAGAAATAGCAATAACCTTAGATATGCAGTTGGATGACACTACCCTTATGGCAGAAAGCAAAGAACTAAAGAGCCTCTTGATGAAAGTGAAAGAGGAGAGTCAAAAAGTTGGCTTAAAACTCAACATTCAAAAAACTAAGATCATGGCATCTAGTCCCATCACTTCATGGCAAACAGATGGGGAAGCAGTGGAAACAGTGAGAGACATTATTTTGGGAGGCTCCAAAATCACTACAGATGGTGACTGCTGCCATGAAACTAAAAGATGCTTGCTCCTTGGAGAAAAAGCTATGACCAACCTAGACAGCATATTAAAAAGCAAAGACATTACTTTGCCAACAAAGGTCTGTTTAGTCAAAGCTATGGTTTTTCCAGTAGTCATGTATGGATGTGAGAGTTGGACCATAAAGAAAGCTGAGCACCGAAGAACTGATGATTTTGAACTGTGGTGTTGGAGAAGACTCTTGAGAGTCCCTTGGATTGCAAGGAGATCCAACCAGTCCATCCTAAAGGAAAGTAGTCCTGAATATTCATTGGAAGGACTGATGCTGAAGCTGAAACTCCAATACTTTGGCCACCTCATCCGAAGAACTGACTCATTTGAAAAGACCCTGATGCTGGGAAAGATTGAAGATGGGAGGAAAAAGGGACAACAGAGGATGAGATGGTTGGATGGCATCACTGACTAAATGGCCATGAGTTTGAGTAAGCTCCTGGAGTTGGTGACGGACAGGGAGGCCTGGCGTGCTGCAGTCCATGAGGTCACAAAGAGTCAGACACAACTGACTGACTGAACTGAACTGATAATAAACTTTTCCATTCTTTTGTCTTCACCTCTAATTCAGATTAAGTATTACTGCCACTTTCTTTTGACATGTTTTTATTCTTTCACTTTCCCTTATATTCATTGTATATTTAGTATCTAAAGATATGCATATTTCAAGGTATATTATCACACAGAAATAGCAAATACTCTGCTCCAGGTCCTGTGCAGAGAGCTTTATATGTGTAAACTCATTCATAATGTATATGTATCTCTCATGTCCATTCATTTACAGTTTTATAAGAGTACTTAAAAAATATTTAATGCATTGAATTCAGAGCAGGCTAAGTAGCAAGTGAAAATAAACTGATTAGGATGATTTATATGACGCCTCTTTAAAAAAGATCTTCTGACTGTGTTTTTTTCTAGAAATAATTTCTTTTTCCTTCTCTAATTTTATAGAAATTAGTAAACAAAATAATATTAAAATATGCTGCTGCTCTTTTGTCTTATGATAGAAGGAAGAAACATTTGACACTGGATTGTAGATGAGCACATTAAAATTTCTGAAAGTTACTGACCCTTGTGTGGGATTTCAAAATAAATTTTGAATCTACATATGAGAAAATGTTAATCTATAATAGTTTTCTATTTATCATCTTATTCTATAAAGATGGTTAAAAATTAAGAGGTATAAATATCTTATATTTAACCCACCCATCCCTTTTCCTTTAGGCTTTTATTTAAAAAGTATAAGAATGGACATCTAACAATTATGGTTGCTTTTGCAAATACTATAGCTTCAAGGACATTTTCACCATCAAGCAGTTTTTACCCACCTTTTAATATTATGTATATTATGAAGAACACTATTAATAATTTTATATATTTCTGTTAACGTATACTCAAATCATCAGAGCATAGATGTTTTAAGGAGAATTTTATCTATGAATATATTTTTTTAGAAAATATATTTTACCTTGCATTTCTCTCTGTATAGTTTTTGTTTGTTTACTTGGTCTTGATTTTCTGCCTGCTTAACTTTTCTTGTTTGAAAATTGGAGTGCCAAGAATAGATTAACCACAAGAGCAAATATGTTGAATTTTTTTCAGTATCACAAACTTTGGAATTCTGAGTGACTTCTAAAATTGATACCATCTCTCTTAATTATATTGCTTAGATAAAAACAGGAGTATAGGAATGTTAGAAGTCTAGCATTCTGCATCGCCCCTTCCTGGTTCAGTGGAACCAGTTTCCGTCCTGGTGAGTCACATAGCTCTACATTTTTCATGGCTATCCTTTTACCTGCCTTATTTGTGGGTGTAATCTACCAATGTCAGCATAGTGAATTATGAGCAGCAGCTTAAGGTAAACATCATTTACTCATAAGAAATTATTTCCACATCACCTTGGTTTTTGACTTGGCATTAAGAAAAAAGAAAAAAAAAAAGAAATCCTGTCCCTTTTTATAATCACCTGTCATACATTTGAAATAACAAAGAGCCTCGAATTTTGCCTTCTCTAGCCTGAGTGTGCCATGCACTGTGCTATGATTTATGACCTGAGCATCCGACACCCTCCATGCACTAACAAGATTGCCTGCTGCATTTGAAATATACCCCCCCTCCAATGAAAGGAAACACAGCCTTGTGTTATAAAGCCTTGTCTGCATTCAAGGAATTAAACACACACGAGTTCTAATTTTTTGTCTTCTTTTGGCATTGCCTTTAAAAATGGCTAAAATAAGATCCATGGGTGAGCAGGATTTCATGTACTAGATGAGGGCTCTAAGGGGAATCCTGACCCCAAGAAAAAGGTGCAGGGGTATTTGGCAGAATGTCAACATGGTTTCCACTAGAACATGACAGAGACTCATTATGGGCTTGCTGTTGCCTGTGAGCTGGTTTCACTGCCATCAACTATGAGGCCAGAATGCCTGGTTCCAGATGCTCTTGCCAATTGACCGTAAAATTGCTATGCATTTCTGGCCAAACCTGAGATTTTAAAAACTCCCCTCCCCCTCCCCTCAACACCCTAACCCCCAATTCCCTCTAAAAAGCTGCTCATTATTCTTCCTTTGCCCCCTGATCTCAGCAAAAGAAATACTTCTGGAATCAATTAGAAATGTCTGCCCTTGATGAGGTTTGCACGTGAGTTTGGAGTTGTGAGGCTTTGATAGCGGCAGCCAACAGCTGCAGTTTCAGGTGGTAAAATCTAAGAAGGAATTTTCCAGGGTTTATTTACCATCATAAAAATTTTAAAAATAGGCAAGACACATTAGGAGACCGACGCCTATGCCTTTGAAAGTGAGTTAAATTTGGATCTTATATTTGTTTTATCCACAATGAGCAAGCTGGAGCTCCGATAGGGGGTATCTTTTCATTCCTTTAATAGACTGTGTCAAATGATTATAAATTCTGGAGATGGGGATCTCCTTTCTGAAAGTAATAGCTAAAAAACATATGTTATTTCTTCTGTCATATTAATTGTTTGAAAAGTAAAGATAGTCGAGGTTAATGGAAATCAGAACCCACCTTATGAATATAAGGTGAGCTAGTATAGTACATTTGATACTCTTTTTCTCTCTAGCTATATGTGTATATGTTATTTAATAAAAAAAAATCTGCAATAAGAACTTTTTCCTTTATAGTTATTTGGAAAGTCTTTGTTCTTATTTGATAAGATACTATCAGCTTCTTTTTTTTATTTATGTGTTCAACTAAAACACATCAGCTATTCGAGCATGAAAATGAAATGGTTTTTCTAAAGTCAAACTAAAAGGCATAATAACTCAGGTATCCAAATTATCACCTGGCACAAGTCCTTTTCCTTCCTTGAGTACATGATATGCTTCCTGGAAGCCTGCTTTTGTTTCTCCCACTGGCTAAAAAGAAGAAAAAATTTCAGGCACTAAAATTTTCAATCATGCCTTTAAGAAATGCTATCAGACTTTTGTTTTCCTCTGTGGTGGTGATGGTGGAGGTGGTGGTGGTGGTAATTAGTTACTAGGTTAAGTCTGACTGTTTGCGACCCCATGTACTATATCCCTCCAGGCTCCTCTGATCATGGGATTTCCCAGGCAAGAATAGTGGTATGGGTTGCCAAATCATTTTTCTCAGAGAATCACCATTAAATACAGAATTTTAGATCCCAGAACAACCTAGTCTATAGTTAAATGGAACTGTAAGCACCTGTTACTTCCTCTTAAAGTAATGTGGTTTCTATTTATATAATGATGGTGGGTATGTGGAAGGAATTTTATGTCTATTTCTCTGACAGTATCATCATATTTAAAGGCCATAGAGATAAGTTTAAATTTGAATTTTTATGACAACTCTCTCCACATGTGCAGACATCTGCCTACCAATCAGTGTGGTTTCTAGGTTGAAATATATTAGTTAGTAGAACTAAGTGAATAAATGACTGAATTATCAAGTGTACCTAAAATATGATACAATTTTATTATATTCATAGAATAACTAGTTTTTCAGTAGGATACCTAATGTCACATGTATGACACAATGTAATGTAGGTAAAAAGATACCTATATTTTGCCTAATAGTTTCCTGGGTAAATTAGCATATCAACAACAACAAGAACAGAATGAAACAAGGCTGAAGAACTTAATTACCGTCTTTCAAAAACAATGCCTCGTTCCTTCTCAATATCCTGCATATGCTCTTCATGTAATTGGTAAGCCAAACTTCCTTGTACTGAGCAAAATAAAACAAAAACCCTATATGTAGTCTTTAACGACATTCTAAAAGTTAATTCCCTGTGATCAACTTCTTACAGAAAGGAAAAGGTGACTAATTAGTTTATTCCTTTTATCTAAGATGAAATGTCCCATGTGCCACCTTTTTCTAAATGTGTTCAAATCTAAGAGCAAAATCCAGCTATTTGGTAGTAAACCCTTTGACAATAGAAACAGTCTCTTCAGGGAGGAAGAAAACTTTCGAATAGAAGGCTTCCTTGAGGATATCAGATAAGACTACAAACCTGGTAATAACCATTTGAACATGCAACCTCAGAGAAAAGCACTCTAGCTGATGGAGGATTATCACTTGACACCCTTGCTTATGACTCCTAAGCTTGCTTTCTCAGTGGTATTATTTTCTCTTTATGCTTACATAAAGGATCCAGAAATTAGCTGATACAGATTAAAAACTAATATGAATTTTCAAGAGTTTACACTGTATTTTACATTATTTCTTCCAAAATTAAGTACTTAATTAGGTATTTGTAAAGAATTTGGTCTAGCGGGCAGCATAGGAGGGTTCAGTTCAATTCAATCGCTCAGTTGTGTCCGACTCTTTGCAGCCCCATGAATTGCAGCACGTCAGGCCTCCCTGTCCATCACCAAGTCTCGGAGTTCACCCAAACTCATGTCCATCGAGTCGGTGATGCCATCCAGCCATCTCATATTCTGTTGTCCCCTTCTCCTCCTGCCCCCAATCCCTCCCAGCATCAGGATATTTTCCAATGAGTCAACTCTTCGCATGAGGTAGTCAAAGTATTGGAGTTTCAGCTTTAGAATCAGTCCTTCCAAAGAACACCCAGGACTTATCTCCTTTAGAATGGATTGGTTGGATCTCCTTGTAGTCCAAGGGACTCTCAAGAGTCTTCTCCAACACCACAGTTCAAAAGCCATCAATTCTCTGGCACTCAGCTTTCTTCACAGTTCAACTCTCATATCCATACATGACCACTGGAAAAGCCATAGCCTTGACTAGACAGACCATTGTTGGCAAAGTATTATCTCTGCTTTTCAATATGCTTTCTAGGTTGGTCATAACTTTCCTTCCAAGGAGTAAGCATCTTTTAATTTCATGGTTGCAATCACCATCTGCAGTGATTTTGGAGCCCCCCAAAATAAAAATCTCTCACTGTTTCCACTGTTTCCCCATCTATTTGCCATGAAGTGATGGGACCAGATGCCATGATCTTCATTTTCTGACTGTTGAGCTTTAAGCTAACTTTTTCGCTCTCCTCTTTCACTTTCATCAAGAGGCTTTTTAGTTCCTCTTCACTTTCTGCCATAAGGGTGGCGCAATCTACATATCTGAGGTTATTGATATTTCTCCCGGCAATGTTGATTCCAGCTTGTGCTTCTTCCAGCCTAGCATTTCTCATGATGTACTTTGCATAGAAGTTAAATAAGCAGGGTAACAATCTACAACCTTGATGGACTCCTTTTCCTCTTTGGAACCAGTCTGTTGTTCCATGTCCAGTTCTAACTGTTGCTTCCTGACCTGCATATAGGTTTCTCAAGAGGCAGGTCAGGTGGTCTGGTATTCCCATCTCTTTCAGAATTTTCCACAGTTTATTGTGATCCACACAGTGAAAGGCTTTGGCATAGTCAATAAAGCAGAAACAGATGATTTTCTGGAATTCTCTTCTTTTTCCCATGATCCAGCGGATGTTGGCATAGGAAGGTACTCTGTTTTAATTTGTGTTTGGTTATGACAGTGTCTGACACTGGCTCAGCCTAGCTTTGCACAAGCATTTAAAATACTGTGATGAGATGGAGAAAAAATGGCATCAGATTCTGCACTCATGGCTGTTACGAATTAACAAAGTGAGGAAAGTCCGTTGGTTCTCAGTTTCACTGTCTGTAAAGTTAAGGGAATGAAGTCCATTTCTACAGTTACTTCATTTTTAAAGATTTCAAACTGTGAACTTTAAAGAGAAAAACAGATAAAATAGATGCTATTGTTTTACATTCATATGATTCATTCACTAATAAGAATGGGATTCTGAGGAATCTTTCGGAAACAAAGAACCGAGTCTATGAAATTTTTCTGTACATGATATGTGAGAACATAAAGAGACAGCGCAGGGACAATAATAATCCAGATTGCGCTTTGTGAGAATTTAGTTGCACTTTCATATAATCACCACTGTGCCCTTTTCAACCTGCACAACCACTCCAAATAAATGCCTAATCAAAATAGATTTCAAAAGTTTGCTTGTTGCAAATCTACTTCTCAGACAAGATTCCTTCCTGGTGAAGATGGAGCTCAGAAGGGTTCCAAACCAGCAGAAATGGATTCAAGTCAATGGACTGTAACCTGGAACAAATTTGTGAATGGGAGAACACTGGTTATTGAAATACTGAAACCAGGACCAACGATGTAAACTTACAGCAAGTCTTTACCAAGGCTCTCTGAGAAAGTCTGTGTCAAAAAACTGATAATAACTGTACATAGAAAGTGCTACCAACATTCAGCAAGATTGTTATGGTCATTGTGCCTAGAGCAGAAGCAACCAGAGTAATATATTCCTTCCATTTTGTTCTCCTAAAGTGTTAATTATAATTCACTGAGGTGTCACTCACAGAAAAAAGTCTCAATGTGAGGCACATGAGTGGTTTACAATAAGCACATGGAAGCGTTTAATCAAAATGCATTAGGCAGATAATTTAGGAAAACTTTGTTTACTTTTCCATTATTTTGTTAGTGATATATGGAAATCAGAGTGCAAAAATATTTTGCTCAGTTTGCTAAATACCCTTCAGATGATTTCTGAAAGCTATGGATAATTTTCCATTAGATTTATATTACTTTAAAACCAACAAGAAAACTAAGATCATGGCATCTCTTCCCATCACTTTATGGAAAATAGATGGGGAAGCAATGGAAACAGTGACAGACTATTTTGGGGGGCTTGAAAATCACTACAGATGGTGACTGCAGCCATGAAATTAAAAGACACTGGCTCCTTGGAAGAAATGCTGTGACCAACCTAGACAGCATATTAAAAAGCAGAGATATTACTTTGCCAACAAAGGTTTTTCTAGTCAAAGCTATGGTTTTTCCAGTGGTCATGTATGGATGTGACAGTTGGACTATAAAGAAAGCTGAGCACCATAGAATTGATGCTTTGAACTGTGGTGCTGGATAAGACTCTTGAGAGTCCCTTGGACTGCAAGGAGATCCAACCAGTCCATCCTAAAGGAAATCAGTCCTGAATATTCATTGGAAGGACTGATGTTGAGGCTGAAACTCCAGTACTTTGGCTATGTGATGTGAAGGGCTGACTCATTTGAAAAGACCCTGCTGCTAGGAAAGTTTGAAGGTGGGAGGAGAAGGGGATGACAGAGGATGAGATGGTTGGATGGCATCACCAACTCGATGGACATGAATTTGAGCAAGCTCTGGGAGTTGGTGATGGACAGGGAAGCCTAGTGTGCTGCAGTACATGGAATCACAAAGAGTCAGATGTGACTGTGCAACTGAACTGAACTGAACTGAAACCAACAAATAAAATGGTAGACTAAAGGTCAGTTTTCATTCCAGTTCCAAAGAAAGGCAATGCCAAAGAATGCTCCAACTACCGCACAATTGCACTCATCTCACACGCTAGTAAAGTAATGCTCAAAATCCTCCAAGCCAGGCTTCAGCAATACATGAACCGTGAACTCCCTGATGTTCAAGCTGGCTTTAGAAAAGGCAGAGGAACCAGAGATCAAATTGCCAACATCTGCTGGATCATGGAAAAAGCAAGAGTTTCAGAAAAACATCTACTTCTGCTTTATTGACTATGCCAAAGCCTTTGACTGTGTGGATCACAATAAACTGTGGAAAATTCTGAAAGAGATGGGAATACCAGACCACCTAACCTGCCTCTTGAGAAATCTGTATGCAGGTCAGGAAGCAACAGTTAGAACTGGACATGGAACAACAGACTGGTTCCAAATAGGAAAAGGAGTTGAGAGTTCCAGAAAAACATCTACTTCTGCTTTATTGACTATGCCAAAGCCTTTGACTGTGTGGATCACAATAAACTGTGGAAAATTCTGAAAGAGATGGGAATACCAGACCACTTAACCTGCCTCTTGAGAAATTTGTATGCAGGTCAGGCAGCAGCAGTTAGAACTGGACATGGAACAACAGACTGGTTCCAAATAGGAAAAGGAGTCCGTCAAGGCTGTATATTGTCACCCTGTTTATTTAACTTCTATGCAGAGTACATCATGAGAAACGCTGGACTGGAGGAAACACAAGCTGGAATCAAGATTGCTGGGAGAAATATCAATAACCTCGGATATGTAGATGACACCACCCTTATGGCAGAAAGTGAAGAGGAACTAAAAAGCCTCTTGATGAAAGTGAAAGAGGAGAGCGAAAAAGTTGGCCTAAAGCTCAATATTCAGAAAATGGCATCTGGTCCCATCACTTCATGGGAAATAGATGGGGAAACAGTGGAAACACTGTCAGACTTTATTTTTTTGGGCTCCAAAATCACTGCAGATGGTGACTGCAGCCATGAAATTGGAGGACGCTTACTCCTTGGAAGAAAAGTTGTGACCAACCTAGATAGCATATTCAAAAGCAGAGACATTACTTTGCCGACTAAGGTCCGTCTAGTCAAGGCTATGGTTTTTCCTGTGGTCATGTATGGATGTGAGAGTTGGACTGTGCAGAAGGCTGAGTGCCGAAGAATTGATGCTTTTGAACTGTGGTGTTGGAGAAGACTCTTGAGAGTCCTGGGACTGCAAGGAGATCCAACCAGTCCATTCTGAAGGAGATCAGCCCTGGGATTTCTTTGGAAGGAATGATGCTAAAGCTGAAACTCCAGTACTTTGGCCACCTCATGCGAAGAGTTGACTCACTGGAAAAGACTCTGATGCTAGGAAGGATTGGGAGCAGGAGGAGAAGGGGACGACAGAGGAAGAGATGGCTGGATGGCATCACGGACTCGATGAACGTGAGTCTGAGTGAACTCTGGGAGATGGTGATGGACAGGGAGGCCTGGCGTGCTGCAATTCATGGGGTCGCAAAGAGTCGGACACGACTGAGCGACTGAACTGAACTAAACTGAACGCTATTGATAAAAGGAAAACTTTTAAAAGAAGCGAAGTGAATCTCTAAAACTTAAAAACATAGTAATCAAAGTTTAAAATTACAAGAAATAGGTTAAATAATAAGCTAGACATATTTAAAGAGAGCATTCAGTTCACACCACATGTGCTTTTTTATCAGCCAGTATTAAGGACAGTAAAATATTTCAAAAGGATGAGATCGTGAAATATTATTTTTCTGAAAAATAAAATAACTTTTATACAAACATGAGCATTATCTTCAGAATAGATTCCTTGGAGGCAATGCTTTTTTTCCCCAACGTGTAGGTATTGCTCTATATGTTTATACAGGTCTTCTTTTTAAACATCCTTTAGAAAAATTAAAAATCTAGAGAAAAATTATCTTTGGGTATGCTGCCTTATTTTTTAATTTTTAAAACTTTTAATAAACTTTTCTTACTTTTTCCTGCTTTTCTCAGTTCACTTAACACCATCTCTCTTTGTGTCTTACGTGAAACCACTGACCGGTGATCCTGGGGCTGTAGTCTTAAATAAATGTGGCCCACATATTAATTCAATTTAGTTCAAACTAGCAAACATTTACAAAACCCACACAATGTTTTAGACCCTGAGCTATAAGCTAGAAAGCAAAGAGGAACTAAAGAGCCTCTTGATGAAGGTGAAAGAGGAGAGTGAAAAAGCTGGCTAAAACTCAACATTCAAAAAACAAAGATAATGGAATTTGGTCCCATCATTTCATGGCAAATAGAAGGGGGGAAAATGGAAACAGCTTCAGATTTCATTTTCTTGGGCTCCAAAATCACCAAACAATGACTGTGGCCACAAAATTAAAAGATGCTTGCTCCTTGGAAGTAAAGCTATGATAAACCTAGACAGTGTATTAAAAAAACAGAGACATCATTTTGTCAACAAAGGTCCATCTAGTCAAAGCTATGGTTTTTCCAGGAGTCATGTACGGATGTGAGAGTTGGACCATAAAGAAGGCTGAGCACTGAAGAACTGATGCTTTTGAACTGTGGTGTTGAAGACTGTTGAGAGTCCCTTGGACAGCAAGGAGATCAAACCAGTCAATCCTAAAGGAAATCAACACAGAATATTCATTGGAAGGACTGGTGCTGAAGCTGAAACTCCAATACTTTGGCCACCTGATGTGAAGAGTCAACTCATTTGAAAAGATCCTGATGTTGGGAAAGATTGAGGGCAAGAGAAGAGGGCGACAGAGGATGAGATGGTTGGATGGTCTCACTTACTGAATAGATATGAATTAGAGCAAACTCAGGGAAATAGTGAAGGACAGGGAAGCCTGGTGTGCTGCAGTTCATGAGGTCACAAAGTTGCATACAAGTTAGCAGCTGAACAACAACAATAAGCTAGTTATACAAGAAACAGTCTCTACTTTCCAAGAGCTCGTTATTTAGGAAGCAAGTCTATGAACAAATAACTACCACAATGTGGTCAGCACTATAATAGAACTGTGTGCAAAACCAATGTTAGGCAACAATTCACTGTGCATGAGAGCTGACATGGAAAGGGGCAGAATCAGGGGAAGCTTTAGAATTGACACTGATTTAGGTTCTAAAGAAGCAGTGGGAATCCAGGAGGCTGACAGGAGAATGTGGGTGAACTGGAGACCAAAGTAACAACATAGACGAAGAGAACAGTCTGATAGTGCACAGGACCGAGAAGACCCCACTATTGATGTGCTTTGGGGAAGCACTGAGATGTAGAGGGAAGGAAGGGAGGTGGGAGAGATCTGAGAGAGCTTGGGAAGGCTCTTGATTCCATGATCTAAATCTGGAATCTAGGATTTCACTGGTGGTCCAGTGGCTAAGACTCTGCCCTCCCAATGCAGGTGGCCCTGGGTTTGATCCCCGGTCAGGAAACTAGATCCCACATGCCACAACTAAGAGTTCACATGCCACAACTACACATCCTGCACGCCACAACTAAGACCTGGTACTGCTGCTGCTGCTAAGTCGCTTCAGTCGTGTCCGACTCTGTGCGACCCAATAGACGGCAGCCCACCAGGCTCCCCCATCCCTGGGATTCTCCAGGCAAGAACACTGGAGTGGGTTGCCACTTCCTTCTCCAATGCATGAAAGTGACCTGGTACAGCCAAATAAAAAAAAAGTTGGGAACTGATATTTTTTTGTACCCTACTGTGTGCCAGGCACACAGAGGAGCTTTTCATGTATTCTCTCGTCTAAGAAGTTTGAACTTCACTCACTGAGTACCAAAGAACATTCAGAAGGAAGGCAGTGACGTCATTAAATGAGGAAGGAAAAATGACATAAATTCTTTTGTATCTTTATGCTTCCTTTCAATGCTCAAAGTGGTACTAGCTGGGAAAAACTGACTGAATGCTGGAAATGCAAAACAGTGAATGTAGAAATAACCAAAGTTGAGGACTGTCCAAATTTACCCCAAGCTTCACATTCTTTGAGGGCTCCCCAAGGAAGCTAACTGTCATATACTCCCTTCTTTATTTGGATGAATACAGTAGAAGTTCCTGAAAATTTACAGACTAATTTGGAAATGCTGTAATTGGAGGTGGCTTAATCTGGAACCCAACCCAGAAAACCTTATCCATTAAAAACTATAGCACCTCATTTGAAAAAGGGTATACTATCTAAGAATACAGGCCCCCCTGAGGGAAGCGATACTAAAGAATAATAAGAATCTCAATCATCATCACCATTATATCATTACATTAAATGTAGCATAATCTACATATGTACAAAGTATAGCATATAGTGTGTAGATGTGTACTGTATACTAGCTATTCATGTCTGGTTTAACAATCTCTACACTGAGCTCTACTTCTAAAATGGGTCCATTATTCTGTCTCCATTTATTCAACTGTAAAATGAGAGTATTGGGGACTTCCTCGGTGGTCCAGTGGTTAAGAATCCACTTTTCAATACAGTGGCGAAGGTTTGATCTCTGGTCTGGGAGCTAAGATCTCTCATGCCATGGAGCAAGTAATCTGTGTGGCACAGCTACTGAAACCCACCCACTCTAGGGCCCGTGCTCCACAACAAGAGAAGCCCCCACTCTGAGAAGCCCCGTGCACCACAGCTAGAGAGAAGCCAGCTCACCACCATGAAAGATCCTGCATGCTGCAACTAAGACCAGATGCAGCCGAATAAATAAATACTAAAAAAAAGAGAGAGAATACTGGACTAAATGGTCTCCAGATTTCCTTCCCGCTCTAAATTTCTATGATTCTAAAGGTGTTTTCTCTAGAAAAAGGAATTATATTCAAGTTCTGTATATTGTGTGAGAAAGTACAAAGGATTACACTGTATTTATCAACATCACTTGACTTCACTGGTTTGATATCCGTTATTGAGTTACTTTACACTGAGCCATATACATTACACACCTCTTCAGAAGAAACATCTCAGAATATTTGATGAAGTAATTGTTGCTCTTAAAATTTTTGATTATTTACAATTACAGAGATATTAGCAGTTATACTGGGGAATATTAGCATTAACTACTATAATTTAGGATTATGCAACCTTCCTTTAGGCAAACCACTTATATGAAAATAGAATAAACTTGCAGTTAGGTAGTTGCTTTACAAAAATAATCTCATAAGATTTACTTCAAATAATGAAATCCTCTAAATGCAATCTTTGTAGTGGTCCTATCACAAAAAGCCTATCTATTCATAAAAGACCAGGATGAAATATTCACTATAGATAATGCTTGTGCGTGTGGATACATATTTACACACACATACGACAAAGGGCTTGTATCCAGAATATGTAAGAAACCCTTAAAACTCAACAAGAAAATAACAAGTGGAAAATAGACTAGAGCCTTATGCAGACACTTCACAGAAGAAAATACATGACTAGCTAGATAGCACATGAAAATATGCCCCAAATCACTAGTTATCAGGAAAAAAATAAATCAAAACACAATGAGATACCACCAGAGAACCATGAAAATAGCTAAAATCAACATAACTGAGAATACCAAGTGTTAGTGAGAATGTGGAAAAACCAGAGCTCTTATGCATTGTTTGTAAGAGTGTAGATGGCACATTTATTCATAATGGTGATAAAATAATTATCTTCTGATACAGCAATTCTAGTTCTAGGTATTTACCTAAGAGACCTAAAAATAAATATCTATAAAAAGACTGGTGCATAGTTGTTTATAATAGCACCAAACTAGAAACAACTAGAAACAATCCAAAATTCATGCAAGGTGAATGAATAAGCAAATTCTGGTATAATTAAACAAATAACTAGTACTGCTAAATGAAAATAAGCAAATTTCTGATATCCACACAATAGGGACAAATCTCACAGAGATTTGGGTGAGTGAAAGAAGACATAAGAGTATATCTATCTCATTCAATTTATATGAACAGGGAAAATTACCATTTTATGAGATATGGGGTAGGAGCTGGGTTAGTGTAATCAGGACTGACAGCAAAACAGCAGGAAGGAACTGATTAAGGTGATGGAAATGTCCTACATATTGACTGGGATCAAGGAAACATGGGTGTAGATGTTGAAACCATCAAACTGTACACTTAAACTCTACACAATTTTAAATGTATGTAAGTTATATTTTAATAAAGATGACTTTACAAGAATAAGAAATGATTTTACAAGAACGATGTTATCGATCACCAACAATTTTCTGTTAAAAGATTTTTGACACTTTGTTATGTCATGACTCCTAAGTATCAGTATCTTGTAGAAAACATGTTACTGTAAAACCAGTAGTTCTTGAATGGATAAAGAAGAGGCAGTACATGTATATAATGTAGTATTACTCAGTCATTAAAAACAATGAGGAATTCCATGGTGGTCCAGTGGTTAGGAATCCACACTTCCACTGCAGGAGGGCACAGGTTTGCTCCCTGGTCAAGGAACTAAGATCCCACATTCCTTGTAGTGCAGCCAAAAAAAAAAAAGAATAAAATAATGTCATTTGCAGCAGCATAGATGGATCTGGAGCTTATCAAACTAAGTGAAGTCAGACAAAGAGAAAGACAATTATCATGATATCCCTTGTATGCAGAATCTTTTAAAAAAATGATGCAAATATTTACAGAACAGAAATAGACATAAACAGAATGAATTTATGGTTACCTGGGGGAAGGTCAGTGTGGAGGGATAGATTGGGAGCTTGGGATTGACATGTACATATTGCTATACTTAAAATAGATAATCAGCAAGAATCTACTATAAAATAATAATAAATAAAACCAGTGGTTCTTTTTTTAAAATATAAATTTATTTAATTGAAGGCTAATTACTTTACAATATTGTAGTGGTTTTTGCCATCCCACTCCAGTACTCTTGCCTGGAAAATCCCATGGACGGAGGAGCCTGGTGGGCTGCAGTCCATGGGAACGCTAAGAGTCGGACACGACTGAGCAACTTCACTTTCACTTTTCACTTTCATGCATTGGAGAAGGAAATGGCAACCCACTCCAGTGTTCTTGCCTGGAGAATCCCAGGGATGGGGGAGCCTGGTGGGCTGCCGTCTATGGGGTCGCGCAGAGTCGGAAACGACTGAAGCGACTTAGCAGCAGCAGCAGCAGTGGTTTTTGCCATACACTGACATGAATCCGCCATGGGTGTACATGTGTTCCCCATCCTGAACCCCCATCCCACCTCTCTCCTCCTCCCATCCCTCTGGGTCATCCCAGTGCACCAGCCCCGAGCACCCTGTATCATGCATCAAACCTGGACTGGCGATTCGTTTCACATGATAATAAACATGTTTCAATGTCATTCTCCCAAATCATCCTACCCACGCCCTCTCCCACAGAGTCCAAAAGATACATCTGTGTCTCTTTTGCTGTCTCATATACAGGGTTATCATTACCATCTTTCTAGATTCCATATATATGCGTTAGTATACTGTATTGGTGGTGTTTTTTTTTTCTGGCTTACTTCACTCTGTATAATAGGCTTCAGTTTCATCCACCTCATTAGAACTGATTCAAATGTATTCTTTTTAATGGCTGAGTAATATTCCATTGTGTATATGTACCACAGCTTTCTTATCCATTCATCTGCTGATGGACATCTAGGTTGCTTCCATGTCCTGGCTATTATAAACAGTGCTGAGATGAACATTGGGGTACACATGTCTCTTTCAATTCTGAACCAGTGGTTCTTGACAGAGGGTGACTGTATCCCCTCCCAGATGTCTGGCAATGTTTGGAGGTATATTTGGTTGTCACAACTGGGGCAGTGGGGTGAAGGTAGCTGCTGGTGTCTGGTGTAGAAAGGTCAGGATACTGCTAAATATCCTACAATGTATAGGATAGGACTGCCTCTATGCGGAGAATGATCAGGCCCCACATGTCAAAAGCACCCTGCTTTAAAACACTTCCTGAAATTATATTCTGATGTGCACACAAACATTGGTCAACTTATTAGATTTACTCATTGAATGTGAACATGTATACAATATCAACATTGTGCAGTACAGTGACCAAGGGGACAGCTTTGCAGTTGATGGTGTTAAAAATTCTTCATCCTACATGATAATGTCAAACTTTGAAGTATGGACTGCTAAAGGATGAAGTAATACAAATAATATTTGACTTTTTAAGAAGTCCATCTGAAGACATTTCAGGGACACAGATGCAACATAAAGAGAAGCTGTAAGTTTAATGAAATAGCAATGAGTCCCTTAATATTTGTGTTTAGAATAACCTTGACAATCTGTTTAAAAGGAAAGAGTTCTAATAAGTACAATGAAATCAGACTTAGGGTATGATAAATACATATCTTTTCTTTCAAATGTCTTACACTATTAATGAGCTCATTTATTAAAACATCCTTAAAGTGTTCTTTTCATATTCATTACTAACTTTTGTTAAATACTTTATCTAGAGACCCATGCATGGTCAATAATGCTAAATAGTTAAGCTGTAACATATAAAACATTCAAAGAATTTCACTTACCAAGATGTTAACGTGCATTAACCAGGACTCCATTCAGTACTGAAATATTTATTAATATGAGTGAATTATTTATTCTCTTGTTTTATTCATTGCTTAATATCTCAGGCCTTTTGATTTTGAAATTTCATTTCTTTAGGAAAAAAAATCTCAGAATGGATCTTGCCATGTTTACAGAGCTTAATGTCATAGCTTACAAAAAATACTATTCTCCGAAGGATGAGATTTTCAGCAAATGTGATTTAGCTAGAAGGGCTGCATATAGTACAGTGTTGTGCTCATAGACAGTAAACAGTCAGTGTCTGAGGATGAAATGATGATGGGGGAAAAGGAGAGGAGGGACAAAATAGACAGATGGAAATAGAATGGGAATGGATATCAAAGGATTAATATTAATAGTATGTAGCTAAATTAGCCCATAAAATGTAAGATGAGATTATACTTCATGAAATAATTTTAAAAAATAAAATGTAGATGGCTCAGTGCCACAAATAAAATCTATATTGATTTGTATCTTCATCATGGGTAGTAATTTTAAAAATTGACAGTTATTATACTTATCAGAGTCAAAGTCTATTTTCTGATTAAATGGAGCCCAGTAAACCATTTTCTTATCTCACCAGTAAAAGAGCATTTGTGTGAGACTCCAAGGGTTACACAGAGCATAAATTAAGTAATAAGTATTTCTTGTTTTTATTCCATTTCTATGTAAATCACCATTCAGTAAATATTTTGTGATAATGGCAAAACTATTTTGTAGCTACATTTTAAAAAGTACTAGTTGCAAAGGAAATGACTGGACAATCTAAAAGTCATAGCATTGATTTTTTTTTTAATTCTGCAACAATAAATGATATTTTATTTTCCTGATTACAAATGATTACCCAACCTTTTGTCTTTTCAAACTCAATGTTTATTCAGTATAATTTTTGAAATGGATTCAATGCTTCAGTTTGCTTTGACTTTTGACCTTTTAAAAAGCAGTGTTTATTGCCTCCTCACTTTTCTGCCATGTGCATGATGGTGCAATTGCTTGAATCTCTGTTAGTATCGACTAAAAACAGCCATCATAAATTTTCTGCTGACCATTTGTATTTCTAATTTAGTGAGTGTGCAGTATAATATATAATCCTTGGTGCTTGTCTCCCTAAGGATCATAGTTAAATTCAACCCTTTAAATAGCTGGTAGATACATCACAAAAGTGACTCTTTTCCCAATAAAATATAAATCACCTAACTGACTGGAAAGACAATCAAATATTTAGTTCTGTGTTCCTGATTTTCTGTTAGGAACAAAGAATTCTCCAGGGTTATCACAGAAAACTTGGAAATTTTTTTCTTAACCTTTTAAGTTCAGAAAAGATTTGGCAAAAGAGGGAGAACTTGATTATTAAGAAATAGAAATAAATCATTAGTAATAAGCATCACTTGTGCCTTTTAATAAGCTGACTAGCTTGACTGGGTTTACTAGCTTTACTTTTAATAAACTGACTAGCTTTATTAGGTTAACTACCATTAATAGGTCAGCGTAAAGCTACCATCAATAAACTAAGTCATCTAAAATACTTTAGACAATGTCACAGAAAAGTGTGGGGCTATCTGTGTTTTTTTTTTAAAGAAAATGTATTCATTGTTCTAAAAGTTGGGCTTTACCAGTGGCTCAGCAGTTAAGAATCTGCTTGCATTGCAGGAGTTGCGGGAGACATGGGTTCCATTCCTGGCTGGGGAAGAATCCCCGGAGGAGGGCATGGCAACCCACTCCAGTATTCTTGCCTGGAGAACCCATGGACAGAAAAGCCTGATGGGGTCCATAGGGTCACAAAGAGTCGGACACAACTGAAGTGGCCTACCATGCATGCACACTGAGAAAATTTCTCACTGTCAAATGTTCTAATTGCAGAAAGTACTTGAGAATTCACTATCATATATCACTGATTCTAAGATATATTTTCCCACACTATAACAACTCTAAAATAGAACTTATTGTTGCTGTTCAGTCACTAAATTGTGTTCGACTCTTTCGCAACCCCATGGACTGTAGCCTCAGACTCCTCTGTCCGTGGGATTTCTCTGGCAAGAATACTGGAGTGGGTTGCCATTTCCTTCTCCAGGGGATCTTTTCCCACCCAGGGAGTGAATCATTGTCTCCTGCATTGCAGGTGGATTCTTTACCACTGACTCACCAGGGAAGCCAAAATAGAGACACATTTTACAAAACAAACAAACAAAAATGCTATATTATAGTTTAACTAACAATGTATTTAAATAATGACATATCTTTTAAGCAACAATATCTTAGATTCAATGAAATATAGTAAATGACAGGTAGAATCTGCACTAAATGGATTGCATGAATTAGGTCACATTAATGTACCCATATTACAGGTGATGAAATTGAATCTAAAGATATTAGAATACTGTGGCTGCTTATACCATTAAAAACAGTAGTACTTGAACTTAACCTTAAGATTTAGAAAAAGCTCTCACTTTAGCTAGACTGCACCATCTTATACATTTGTATGAGGCTTGCAAGAGGAGCAAGAATTAAGAAATGTGCAGAAAAGTATCAGTTTTACATAAAAATAAGTGTCACATGATTGTGAAAGCCTGTTTGAGATTTAAAAAAATAATAAAATAAAAGCTCTGCATTAAGAAAACACAGTAAGTTAAAAATCTATATTTTTCAAATTAGCTTGATCACAGTCAATGATGTCCTGGTAACTAACAACTGGTTTGGGAGGGATTCCCTGCTAGCTCAGACCAGGGAAGAATCTTCCTGTGATGCAAGAGACCTGGGTTCGATCCTGGGTGGGGAAGATCCCCTGGAGAAGGAAATGGCAACCCACTCCAGTAATCTTGCCTGGAAAATCCCTTGGACAGAAGAGCCTGGTGGGCTACAGACCATGGGCTCGCAAAGAGTTGGACATGACTGAGTGACTGCAAGGAGATCCAACCAGTCCATTCTGAAGGAGATCAACCCTGGGATTTCTTTGGAAGGAATGATGCTAAAGCTGAAACTCCAGTACTTTGGCCTCCTTATGCAAAGAGTGGACTCAGTGGAAAAGACTCTGATGCTGGGAGGGATTGGGGGCAGGAGGAGAAGGGGACGACAGAGGATGAGATGGCTGGATGGCATCACTGACTCAATGGACGTGAGTCTGAGTGAACTCTGGGGAGTTGGTGATGGACAGGGAGGCCTGGCATGCTGTGATTCACGGGGTCACAAAGAGTCGGACACAACTGAGCGACTGAACTGAACTGAACTGAGCGACTATCACTTTCACTTGGGAGTGGTAGGAAAGTAAATCATGGTAGTGTTTGCTGATTTCTATGGTATAAATATTCTCACTACTATGGCAGATTTCCAGACGCCAAAGTGGAAGCAATTGGTTTATGAATTTCTTAAAAAAAACTTAAGCGGGTCTGGCAAAGTAGTAGGAGACAGCTTGAGTATACCACTGCCAGGAAATGTTAACCAATCGTAAAGAAATTGTTATATCTCGTGATTATCTTACAAAGTCTCATTTGCAATATTCATTCAAATTATCTTGGAAAGGAAGACTAAAAACTGATAAAGCTATCATAAAGTCATTGCTGTTAAGATGGTGGAGGAATAGGATAGGGAGACCACTTTCTCCCCTACAAATTTATCAAAAGAACATTTGAATGCTGAGTAAATTCCACAAAACAACTTCTGAATGCTGGCAGAGGGCATCAGGCACCCAGAAAAGCAGCCCATTGTTTTTGAAAGGAGGTAGGAAAAAAATATAAAAGATAAAAAGAGAGACAAAAGAGGTAGGGACAGAGCTCTGTCCCTACAAGGGAGCCTTAAAAAAGAGAGGTTTCCAAACACCAGGAAACACTCTCACTGCCGAGTCTGTGGCGAGCCTTGGAACCACAGAGGGCAACATAACCGGGAGGAAAAATAAATAAATAATTAAACCCACAGATTATGTGCCCAATGGTAACTCCCCCAGCAGAGAAGCAGCACAGATGCCTGCATCAGCCACTAGCAAGTTGGGGCTAGGCAGGGAGGTGCGAGCTTCACTGCTTATAGTAAGGACCGGGCCTGAATGCCCCGAGGGCAATCTGAGGGAACTAACCTGGGCTAGCAAACTAGACTGTGGGATAGCTACCACGTGAAAAGCCTTAACATAAGTTAGGCTTATGTTCTGTGAGCGGTCAGGCCCGCTCACAGAACAAAGGACTGACTAGAGCTACATGAAAAGCCCTAAGACACTGCCAGGCCCGCTCACAGAACAAAGGACTGAGCAGAGCTAACCGGCTGCAGACAGGCCCATCCCCCTCTCCGGTGACAGGCAGACAGAGCTGGAAGGGGGCAGTTGCGGCCCCAGAGAGGCATCATCTACCAAACTGCAAGCAGGCTTCGTTGCTAAAAAATACTTCTTGAGATTTTGGACAGTCAACATCTGCCTGAGAAGGTGCACCAGTTGTACACCCAGAAAACCGAGCGGCAGGGATGGGGGAGGCGATAAGTTGCAGCGACTTAACAACTGGTCACCTGAGCTGCTCAGACCTGGGAAGGGCACAAAACACAGACCTAACTGAATCTGCACCTCTGAGGACTACCTGAGTACCTGAACCTGAGTGGCTTAGACCTGGGAGGTGCATGCAGCCCAGGGCCAGCCTTGGACGGTTCCCAGTGGAGCAACCTAGAGCCTGAGAAGTGTGGGCAGGGAGGGCACACGCGCCATGAGCAGGGGCAAACCCACTGTGGCTGAGACACTGCAAGCACACGCCAGTGTTATTTGTTTGCAGCGTCCCTCCCTCCCCACAGCACGACTGAACAAGTGAGCCTAAAAAAAGTGTCCACCACCGCCCCCTTGTGTCAGGGCAGAAATTAGACACTGAAGAGACCAGCAAACAGAAGAAGCTAAAACAGAAGGAACCTCCTTGGACGTGACAGGTGCAATAGGTTAAAATTCTGTAGTTAGTACCGACTATATAGGAAGGGGCCTATAGATCTTGAGAAATATAAGCCGGATCAAGGAACTATCCAAAAATGAACTGACCCCATATTGCCTGCAACAACACCAGAGAAAGTCCTAGATATATTTTTTACTATTTTTACTATCATTCTTTAATTGAAAAACATTTTTTTAATTTTTAAGTCCTCTATTGCTCCTTTAATTTTCATTTTTATAACCTACTATTACTTTGCAAAAAAAAAAAGAGAGAGAGAGAGACTCTTTTTTAAAGCAAACTTCATATATATACATTTTATAATTTTTGTGACTTTGTTTTTATTTCTTTAATATTGTATTTTTGAAAATCAAACCTCTATACCAAATCCTGAGAACACCAGAGAACTCCTGACTCCAGGGAACATTAATCAACAGGAGCTCATCAAACGCCTCCATACCTACACTGAAACCAAGCACCACCCAAGGGCCAACAAGTTCCAGAGCAAGACATACCACGCAAATTCTCCAGCAACACAGGAACACAGCCCTGAGCTTCAATATACAGGCTGCCCAAAGTTACTCCAAATCCACTGACATCTCATAACTCATTACTGGACACTTCATTGCACTCCAGACAGAAGAAATCCAGCTCCACCCACCAGAAGCTTCCCTAACCGGGAAACCTTGACAAGCCACCCATACAACCCCACCCACAGAGAGGAAACTCCACAATAAAGAGAACTCCACAAACTGCCAGAATACAGGAAGGCCACCTCAAACTCAGCAATATAAACAAGATGAAGAGAGAGAGGAATACCCAGCAGGTAAAGGAACAGGATAAATGCTCACCAAACCAAACAAAAGAGGAAGAGATAGGGAATTTATCTGATAAAGAATTCCGAATAATGATAGTGAAAATGATCCAAAACCTTGAAATCAAAATGGAATCACAGATAAATAGCCTTTGTTTGACCACTTCCAATTTGCCTTGATTCATGGACCTGACATTCCAGGTTCCTATGCAGTATTGCTCTTTACAGCATTGGACCTTGCTTCTATCACCAGTCACATCCACAGCTGGGTATTGTTTTTGCTTTGGCTCCATCCCTTCATTCTTTCTGGAGTTATTTCTCCTCTGATCTCCAGTAGCATATTGGGCACCTAACGACCTGGGGAGTTCCTCTTTCAGTATCCTATCATTTTGCCTTTTCATACTGTTCATGGGGTTCTCAAGGCAAGAATACTGAAGTGGCTTGCCATTCGCTTCTCCAGTGGACCACATTCTGTCAGACCTCTCCACCATGACCCGCCCATCTTGGGTTGCCCCACAGGCATGACTTGGTTTCATTGAGTTAGACAAGGCTGTGGTCCTACTGTGGTTAGATTGACTAGTTTTCTGTGAGTATGGTTTCAGTGTGTCTGCCCTCTGATGCCCTCTTGCAACACCTACCATCCTACTTGGGTTTCTCTTACCTTGGGCATGGGGTATCTCTTCACGGCTGCTCCATCAAAGCACAGCCGCTGCTCCTTACCTTGGATGAGGGGTATCTCCTTACCGCCGCCGTTCCTGACCTTCAACATGGGATAGCTCCTCTTTTCATTTCTTATTTTATATATTTAATAAATTCAAATGTACTTTTATGTTTTTTTCTTAGATTATCCTAATATCACATGTTTTGGGGGTCTAGTTTGGACTCTCACGTAGAATAGATTCTTTGTGTGTCTCGTAATTTTGGGCTGATATCTCGTCTTTAGCAGAGCCTTATATGAGCAACTTGGGTTGAAGGCATGCTCATCTAGGGCAGAGTTCGGTTTGCTCTGATCACATGTCGTGGGGTATCAGGAAGTTGGAATCATTTGTTTTGTGCTAATTCCTCTGCTTGAGGTGGTGTTTTAATTCTCAAAAAGAATTTTTCACAGAGAGCCAAGACTACTCAAACAAGTGCCTTTCCTATCTATGGTAGAAGGTGGAAGCTTTTCTAAATTGCTGCTTCATTGAGGGGACAGCTCTTTTTGAATCTTAGTTTTATGAAGCATGTTCTCAGTTCCAGATCTTGTTTTGAACCAGCCTGAGGCATAATCATTTCCCAGACGTGCATGAAAGTTGCCCTGGTTACCAACACTGGTAATGCCCATTGCTCCAGCATAGTCTGTGTGTTAATATACAAGCTTACGTCTGTGTTTTTCAATTTTTGGTTTGTTTGTTTGTTTAATTTCCAGGTCCTGAAGCTTTCCCTTTGTTTTTGTGTTGTCAGCTATGACTGAAAAGAGTATTTGTTATATTTTACCCAGCATTTTGAAATGCTTTAAAGAGTCTCAGATATGTTAGTCCTCCTTATATCTGGAAACAGAAACTCTCAAATTATTTCTTTTTAAGAACTTGAAATTTGGCTTTCATTCAAAACAAAGCTTTAAGACATTTTTTTCCATTGTGATGAAAGAAATATCATGAAGGAGCAAAGCTTGAAAACTGGAATGAAAATAAAGCCAGTATATATATTTAAAGGGCATAGAATCTTTGGCCTGCTTTCTGTATTAACCAGTTTGTTTTCTAAGTGCTAAGGAAAGCATCATAATGTGTTTGAAGAAAATGGATTGTTGCCTTCTGGGTTTGAGTCGTTGCCCTTCATAGAACACTTTATTTAACCCTAGATATGTCCTCCAAAAGCCTTGGCTTTCACATTTAAAATAGGAGCAATGATACTTGTTTAATTCTTTTGTGGGATTATTTTGAAGTTCAAATGAGATAATGTATATAGTAGGTGACAGGTTTCTGTAGACATGATTCAAATTACACTTATTGCTATATACTTTCAAGTAGTAATGGGGCTACTGAATTATACTTGCTTTTATTCCCTATATTGAATTCTTCTGAGGACTGTGGGTCTTAACCCACTTATCTGCCTTTTTTGAATGCTAGAACTTTTTCTAAATAAAAGAGAATGGCTAGATTAAACTCTTCACAGAATGCTAATTATAATTGCATTGAAAATTTTATTCCCTGTATCTCAGGTATAGGGAATAAATAAGATTAAATTCTTAAGGTTACAAGAAATAGGAATAGATACACACAGGAATAGATAAATTCCTAAAGCTAAAGGAAGAAAGCTCCTTCCTTTTCTCATCCAAGAGGAAAGACTTCTATGATTTGGGTTATGTGTCATAGTTTTTATTATGTGTCTCTTCTTGCTAACTATTCTCACATTCTGGGCAAGATGAATGCCAGGCTGGTTGAGAACCTTGGCCACTGCTGTGTACATCAAGCAAACAGTAGTAGTATTTTTAAAAGATTTTTAAATGGTGATAAAATAGACATAAAATATACCATCTTAACCATTTTAAAATATACCATTCTGTAGTGTTAAATACCTCCACATTGTTGTGCAACCAATCTCTCCAGTGCTTCATCTTGCAAAACTTGAAACTTTATGCCCATTAAACACAAATTCCCCTTTTCCCTTAAGCCCACCCTCTGGCAACCACCATCTACTTTCTGTCCCTATAAAATTTACTACTAGGTATTAATACCTCACATAAGTGGAAGCATACAGTATTTGTCTTTTGTGATTGATTTATTTCACGTAGCATAATGTTCTCAAGGTCTATCCATGTTGTAGCATGTCAGAATTTTCTTCCTTTAGAAAGTTGAATACTATTTAGTTGTATGAATATACCACACCATCTTTATTCATTCATCTGTCACTGGACACTCAGGTTATTTCCACCTTTTGGCTGTGTTGAATAATGTCATGAACCTAGCTGTACATGTATTCCCTCTAGACAATGGTTTCAATTATTTGCATATATTCTCAGACATAGAACCGCTAGATCATATGGTAATTCTATTTTTAATTTTGTAAGGCACCTCAATACTGTTTTCTTTAGCAGCTGCATTATTTTACTTTTCTGCCAACAGTGCCTAGGGCTTCAATTTCTCTATATCCTCACCAACACTTGCAGTTTTCTTTCTTCTTCTTTTTAAAAATAGTAACTATCCTAATGTGTTTAAGTTTTGATTTGCATTTCCCTAATGATTAGTAACGTTGAGTATCTTCTTCATGTGCTTGTTGGAGATTTGTATATCTTTGGACACATGTCTTTTCACATTCTTTTGCCACTTTTAAGTTGGATTATTTGGTTTCAGTTTGTTGAGTTGTAAGAGTTAGTTATATATTCTGGGTATTAACCCCTTATCAATATATAATTGACAAATATTTTCTTCCATTTTGTAGTTGCCTTTTCTCTCAGTTAACTATGCTATCTGATGCACAGATGTTTTTAATTTTGATGTAGCCAATTTTTCCATTTTAAAATTTTGTTGCCTATACTTTTGGTATTATGTCCAAGAAATCATTGCCAAAAACAGTAATATTTTTATGTAGCTTCACAGTGAGACTCTGGATGAGAAGGAGCAAAATCAGTATTATCTGGGATTATAATTGTTTAAGAACTTATCTAAGATTCAAATCAACATTTTCTTTCGGGAATTTTCACACTTTATGAATATTGTGGAGTGTGGAGTTTTTTCCTAACTCTGGAGGACAATTAGGTCAGATATGCAATTCCCCGACCTACTTCTCATTGTGGAGAGTGGGCACACGACCCTGGCCCTGCCCGTCAGACACAGCTGTTCCTTGCAGTGACAGTGGCTGCAGAAAACCTGAGTTCCTGGGAGTTAACAGACAGGGACAGTGGAGGAAATGATGGTGTCTAGGGTCTGCTATGTGTACCAGACGCCTCTAGGTTTCTGTTCTTCCTTTCATCCTTAGTAACAAAACCTCTTAATTTTTTTAATGTATGCATGTGTATTTTTCATTTTTTAATCTCTTGTTTTTTACATTGATTTATTTATTTGTCTGCATTGGGTCTTACTTGCAGCACGTGGGCTCGGTAGTTGCAGCCCATGGACTTAGTTGCCCTGAGGCAAGTGGGATCATAGTTTCTGGACTAGAAATTGAACCCACACCCCCTGCACTGGAAGATGAATTCTTAACCACTGGACCACTGGGGAAGTCCCCTATTTTTTTTTTTTTTCATTTTTATACAGTTTTTAAAGTTTGTTTTCCATTTATAGTTATAAAACATATTGACTATATTCTCCATATTGTACAATACATCTTTGAGCCTATCTTATACCCAATATTTCTCCCCCAAACTTCTTATTTTTTAAAAACTTATTTATTATTATAATTGAAGGCTAATTACTCTACAAAACTGTGGTGGTTTTTGCCATGCATCGACATGAATCAACCATGGGTATGCATGTGTCCCACCATCCTGAAACTCCTTCTCACTTCCCTCCCCACCCCATCCCTCTGAGTTGTCCCAGAGCACCAGCTTTGAGTGCCTGGTTCATGCATCAAACTTGCACTGGTCATCTATTTTACATATGGTAATAAACATGTTTAGTCAAGGCTATGGTTTTTCCTATGGTCATGTATGGATGTGAGAGTTGGACTGTGAAGAAGGCTGAGCGCCGAAGAATTGATGCTTTTGAACTGTGGTGTTGGAGAAGACTCTTGAGAGTCCCTTGGACTGCAAGGAGATCCAACCAGTCCATTCTGAAGGAGATCAACCCTGGGATTTCTTTGGAAGGAATGATGC
>SJYT01035309.1:16242-57752 GCA_006410635.1 Cephalophus harveyi | reverse complement strand
GGTCGTCAGGCTGCAGGAGCCCATTCTGTAACGTGATTTCAGGCTTCTTTCTGGATTCATTACCCCTAACTGGTTCTTCAGCCTTATTGTGATTCTGTGTGACATACCTCTCATTTTCACCAGTTCCCATTTTCCTTAGAGCAATTGGGATTGTTTTGGACTGTTTGCAAGAAAGAATCCTATGGGTATAAGATGATGACTCTTAAAAGTTTTTATTTTCAGAAACTGAGGCTTGTTTTCCAACACAAATTTCTGCCTTAAAGGTCAACCACATTTTAAGAAAACCTGGTGGGGAAAGTCCACACACAGAAACCATTAGGAAATCTTAATTTTGAAAAAGGAACCCTCATTAGTCTTCCTTCAAATAAGACCTTTAGTGTGTTGAAAATGATCTAATTCCCAATATATTCTCCTTGATAAATGTGCTGACTCTATGAAATGAAGTCTCAGTTGTGGGAGAGAGTGATTTCAGTTCCTGTCCTATCTTGGCACCTGGTTCAGTGGCCCTCAGACCACCTATCACTGAACTGGGGTTGGTTTTTCTTCATCTTTAGAATCACAGAAAATCATACTTTATCCAAGAATCTCAGCAGTGGGACACAGGAAGCCTGAGGAGTGAGGATGGCCAACAGCAACAAAATGGAGGTGACTGTGCTTGTAATTAAAGATCTCTTTTGAGTCTTAAAACACTATCAGCATCTCAGGTTTCTGACGGACATGACACCCTTGTCATCACCTAGTTGTTGGACACACCAGCAGACTAAGCTCTTTGTTCACACATCCATTCAACCAAGCCTTCGTTAAACACTCATTAAGAACCTACTCTGGGGACTTTCTTGGTAGTCCAGTGGCTAAGACACTGCACTCCCTAAGCAGGGACCCTGGGTTCAATGCCTGGTTGGGAAATTATACCCCAAGTCCCAACACTAAGGGCTTGCATGCCACAACGAAGATTGAAGATCCAGGGAGCTGCAACTAAGACCTGGTGCAGCCAAATAAATTAATTTTTTTAAAAGCAGGACTTTCTTAAAAAAAAAAAAAAGAACCTACTCTGTGCAGGGCATTGACTTAGCACCAACCTTCTTCCTGCCCCTTGTCTCCATATCGAAGTCTGAAACACTACATTCTGAATGAATTCAAAAGATGAGGCTGCAGAGTCTGAGGGAAGCAGCTTGCACTTTCTGGCATTTACTATCCTTATTGCCAACATAGGCTGATCACAGAAAAAGCAAGGGAATTTCAAAAAAACATCTCCTTCTGCTTTTTTGACTACAGTAAAGCCTTTGACTATGTGGATCATAACAAACTGTGGAATATTCTTAAAAAGATGGGACTAGCAGACCACCATACGTGCCTCCTGAGAGACCTGTATGCAGGACAAGAAGCAACACTTAGAACCGGACAGGGAACAACAGACTGGTTCCAAATAGGAAAAGGAGTACGTCAAGGCTGTATGTTGTCACCCTGCTTATTTAACTTATATGCAGAGTACATCATATGAAATGCTGGGCTGGATGAAGCTCAATCTGGAATCAGGATTGCTGGGAGAAATATCAACAACCTCAGATATGCAGATGATACCACTTTAATGGTAGAACATGAAGCGGAACTAAAGAGCCTCTTGATGAAGGTCAAAGAGGAGAGTGAAAGAGCTGGCTTAAAACTCAACATTTAAAAAACTAAAATCATGGCATCCAGTCCCATCACTTCATGGCAAATAGAAGGGGAAAAGTGGAAACAGTGTCAGATTTCATTTTGGGGGGCTCCAAAATCAATGCAAACAGTAACTGCAGCCGTGAAGTTGAAAGACGCTTACTCCTTGCAAGAAAAATGATAACAAACCTAGACATTGTATTAAAATGCAGACATCACTTTGCCAACAAAGGTCCATATGGTCAAAACTATGTTTTTTTCCAGTCACGTATGGATGTGAGAGTTGGACCATAAAGAAGGCTTAGTGCTGAAGAATGGATGCTTTTGAACTGTGGTGCTGGTGAAGACTCTTGAGAGTCCCTTGAACAGCAAGGAGATGAAACCAGTAAATCCTAAAAGAAATCAACCTTGAATATTCATAGGAAGGACTGATGCTGAAGGACATTCAGCTGAAGCTGAAGCTCTAATACTTTGGCCACCTGATACGAGGTGTCCACTCATTTGAAAAGACCCTGATGCTGGGAAAGATTGAGGGCAAGATGAGAAGGGGACGATTGAGGATGAGATGGTTGGAGGGCATCACCGACTAAATGGACATGAGTTTAAGCAAACTCGGGGAGATGGTGAAGGACAGGGAAGCCTGGGCGTGCTGTAATTCATGAGGTCACAAAGAATCAGACACGACTTAGCGACTGAACAATAATAACTATATTTATGTATAAATATATATGTATAATAAGATGTATGTACACTTGTAAATCAAAATACCACACTGTTGAAAGTGAAAGTTGCTCAGTCATGTCCAACTCTTTGTAGCCCGCCAGGCTCCTCTGTCCATAGAATTCTCCAGGCCAGAATACCAGAGTGGGTAGCCGTTCCCTTCTCCAAGGGATCTTCCCAACCCAGGGATTGAACCCAGGTCTCCTGCATTGCGGGCGAATTCTTAACTGACTGAGCCACCAGGGGAGCCCTGTTAGCACTCTTAAAACTGAGCTTAAAGCTAACTTCTTTAGAGAGATCTTCTCTGATACCAAAGTCAAGGGCTGGGCCCCCCGTTGTGAGCTCAGAGAACACCTTAGATTTTCACTTTCCAGCATTTCAGTTCAGTTCAGTTCAGTTCAGTCGCTCAGTCGTGTCCGACTCTTTGCGACCCCATGAATCGCAGCACGCCAGGCCTCCCTGTTCATCACCATCTCTCGGAGATCACTCAGACTCACATCCATCGAGTCAGTGATGCCATCCAGCCATCTCATCCTCAGTCGTCCCCTTCTCCTCCTGCCCCCAATCCCTCCCAGCATCAGAGTCTTTTCCAATGAGTCAACTCTTCGCATGAGGTGGCCAAAGTACTGGAGTTTCAGCTTTAGCATCATTCCTTCCAAAGAAATCCCAGGGTTGATCTCCTTCAGAATGGACTGGTTGGATCTCCTTGCAGTCCAAGGGACTCTCAAGAGTCTTCTCCAACACCACAGTTCAAAAGCATCAATTCTCCAGCATTTACTATCCTTATATTTATGGATACTGTTTTTGTATCTATCCATATGTACTGTGTATGTCCTATACCAGATTATAAGCTCTGGGAGGACTGAAACTGTGAATTCCCTTATCCTCAGTGCTATCAATCAGTCAGTGCCTAGGACAATAGATGCTCAATAAGCACTTCGAAACAAATGAATCTCGATCAATAGCATTCGCGAGACTAACTTCTCTCTCGCTCTCGTCCTCTACTGTCTGCAGAGGTGTTTACACTCTTCTACAATTTTTTTTTCTCTGTGATCAGTTTCTTATTTCTACCACCTCGGTTGGACACACGTAGTGACGTGGAGAATCACAATGTCAGGGTTTCTGCTACGTTTCTGGGCAGGAGCAAGGCTGCCCTTGGCACTTCTCCAGGGCTTCTATTGAGAAAGCTATGGTGTCTTTCTGCCCCCAGAACTAGGCCTTTAAAACTTCATAGGGAATGTGCTTGTCAGGCTGGGTGGAGAAAGTTGTTCCCCTCTTCATTTGAAGCTGGAAGTAGGCTTTTCCTACTTTAGCCACTAGAGGGGGTAGTGACACATAGGCTCTGTAGCAGCACCTGCGTTGCACCTGAAGGACAGGGCTAGATGGAGCTTAGTGATCTCTTGGGCCAGCTTCTCCCATTTTATAAACAGACGGAGAGTTGAAAGGACTTGCCTAAGGTCGCAGAGTTGGTTGGTGACAAAACCCAGACCACTTGCTTTCTCTCCTAGCACTCTTAATCACTGGACAGTAAGTTCCCTGCATATGAGCTTCAAGTTGTGAACTTTCAAAGATGTGAACGTGCATTCTACCATACAGCGTAAGTGAAATTGCAGCTTGCCCTCCATCTCCTATTGCAGACGATTTTTCAGCTCTACCTTCTCAACCTCTTTTCCCTCCTCCAATCAGTAACTCTTCCTGCCTGTTTACTCGATGCCAGCCCTTGTATGTCAGCTGTTGTGCTTATATTACTTGACTTTTCAAAGTACTGTACTGTAAGATTAAAAATGTCTTCTTTATTTTTTGTGTATATTTTCTGTATTATTTGTGTGAAAAGTATTATAAACCTACTACAGTACAGTACCATATAGCCAATTGTGTTAGTTGGGTACCTAGGCTAACTTTGTTGGACTTATGAACAAATTGGACTTCTGAACTTGCTCTCAGAATGGAACTCATTCATATGTAGGGAACTTACTATACACTGTCTCTTGCCCTCCTGTCCTTGAAAGGTTCTTGCAGGGTTCATTGATATAGATTGATTTCGACAAGGCTGTTTAAATTGCCAAGATATCCCTGGACCACCAATGTCATCATCCAAGTTTATTAATAGTTCATATCTGTGCATGTGGGCTAGAGGGTGGGGGGCATGAAGTAATGGCAATTTTGCTGAATGACAGCACCTACAGAGATCAAGATGCAATGGAAGGAGCTGGTGTAGCTGTGGTCTTTCTGCTATACAAGCAAGCTTTCCTATTACCCCTTATTCCCTCTTCCAACCCCACTCTGAGACATGAACCTGTAGCATAGGTCTGGCTAATCATAATTTCCTGTTTCTCCCAACTCAGTGATGATTCAGGAGAAGATATGACATCTAGCTGGGCCTGTGCTGTGCTTAGTCGCTCAGTCGTGTCTGACTCTTTGCGACTCCATGGTCTGTAGCCCACCAAGCTTCTCTATTCATGAGGATTCTCCAGGCAAGAATACTGGAGTGGGTTGCCATGCCCTCCTCCAGGGGATCTTCCCAACCCAGGGATCGAACCTAGGTCTCCTGCATTGCCAGTGGATTCTTTATCATCTGAACCACCAGGGAAGCCCGAGAATACTGGAGTGGGTAGCCTATCCCTTCTCCAGGAGAACTTCCCAACCAGCTGATCTATCAGGGAAGCCCCCAGCTGAGCCTATCAGAGTCGTTTTCTGGGATTCCCAAGTTTGAAATTGGAGAAACAACTGTCTTGTCTCAGGGGTTATGGTGCCAGAAAGATATAAAGTTAGATGACTGTGGTCCACTTTCTAACTAAATGGAGAAGACTTGCTTTAGGAGGAGATACAAAAGTTAACCACAGACCCAGAGATAAATGCCAAATGGAGGCCTGACTCCCAGTTCCTGATTCTGATTCTTCAGGTTCTCTCCTTCATTGAGTGACCCTAATTATTATACTTAGCTCCATGAGCTACCTGTGTGACTGAACTGAACTGACAAGAGCTGAGATCAGTTCCTTTTGTTGTCATTTAAAAATAGCTTGAGGGACTTCTCGGGGTGGTCCAGTGATTAAGACTTTGCCTTCCAATGCAGGGCATGTGGGTTTGATCCCTGGTCCAGGAAGTAAGATCCCACAGGCCTCGAAACAGAAAAAACCATAACATAAACAATGGAAGCAATATTGTAACAAAGACTTTAAAAAATGGTCCAATCAAAGTAAACATTTTTAAAAATTAAAAAAAAGTTTGAGGTAGATTTTTGTCATAACAAAAACTTTTGTTGAGTACAGAGACAGTTTCATAGCGTGGTATCACCTTCCCTCTGACCATAAACAAAGGGATAAGCCCAGAGTCCATCTTTCAATGCAAGATTCATGGGTGAGTGATGATTAGTTGTTGTTTTCGCTGGTTTTTGCCATTTCCTCACTGGTGTCTGTCCTGGTTAGCTCAACCAAGGAGAACATGTTGCTAGTGTGGCCAAGAGCACAGGTCGTGTGTTTCAGTTAGTTCTGCTCCGTCTACAACATGGGCCGTATCCCTGAAAATAGCCAGCTATTTTGCGATCCATGACCTTGACCATGATGTGAGCCGTCATGGCCAGATGCACCTCTACACCAACTCTGGAAGGAGCATAAGACTGAGCTGTGAGTGGTAGTACTCTAGTCCCAACTTCACCCTTCCTTACTGGGAGAGCCCAAGTGAGTCATCTAACTTCCCAGGGCCTCAGAAGATCAGATACTTGAGCCGCATGATCCTAAAATATTATCAGACTCTGAAATGACATTATTCCCAAAGAACAACTGAAGCACATCCTAACAGTCTAACTGTTTGTGTGCCAAAAAGACAATACATTTAAACTATTTCTTCATCAGTCCTTAGGGCAAGTGGAGAAAGAATTACTAGGCATCTCTCAAACAGAACTCTCTGCTTCTGGCACCAAAATGCAGTCCCGCCCTCCTTGGCACATGATTTACTACCCTTGGGCTGAGTCCTCAATATGCCAAGGAAAGCAAATCCCTTCTTCTGTAATATTAATGATTATGAAGCAGCAACTCTTTACTCCAGACCTGGGAGAAAAGAGCCTTCCTCACGGTCTCATCTCTGCCTCACCAGGCTCCCTCTGACACCCCCACTTCCCAAGCTGTGGGGAGCTGGGTGTTGCCAGGAGACCAGGGCTGCAGCAGCAGGCAGTGATCAAGGGGGCCTCAGCCCACTGGGGGAGTAAGGAGGGTGAACACAACTGTTAAGTAAGTAGGGAAGCACATACTTTCTGGACTCCAGATTTAGTTTTAAGAAACAGAGTTAATTGCAGGGAAGAAATAAAACTCACTATTTGAACTGACATGATATTCTCTGATAGAGGGCTTCCCTGTTGGCTCAGATGGTAGAGAAGCTGCCTGCAGTGTAGGAGATGTGGGTTTGATTCCTGGGTTGGGAAGATCCCCTGGAGAAGGGAATGTCTACCCATTCCAGTATTCTTGCCTGGAGGATCCCATGAACAGAGGAGCCTGGTGGGCTATGGTCCATGGGGTCACAAAGAATTGGACATGGCTGGATCATGGAAAAAGCAAGAGAGTTTCAGAAAAACATCTATTTCTGCTTTATTGACTATGCCAAAGCCTTTGACTCTGTGGATCACAATAAACTGTGGACAATTCTGAAAGAGATGGGAATACCAGACCACCTAACCTGTCTCTTGAGAAATCTGTATGCAGGCCAGGAAGCAACAGTTAGAACTGGACATGGAACAACAGACTGGTTCCAAATAGGAAAAGGAGTACGTCAAGGCTGTATATTGTCACCCTGCTTTTTAACTTCTATGCAGAGTACATCATGAGAAATGAAGGAATGATGCTAAAGCTGAAACTCCAGTACTTTGGCCACCTCATGCGAAGAGTTGACTCATTGGAAAAGACTCTGATGCTGGGAGGGATTGGGGGCAGGAGGAGAAGGGGACGACTGAGGATGAGATGGCTGGATGGCATCACGGACTCGATAGACACGAGTCTGAGTGAACTCCGGGAGTTGGTGATGGACAGGGAGGGCTGGCGTGCTGCAATTCATGGGGTCGCAAAGAGTCGGACATGACTGAGCGACTGAACTGAATTGAACCGAGCAACTAACACACTTCTCTCTGTCTATGGTAGAGGCCCCTAAAGTCTCCACACAAAAAATATTGTTATTATTTCTACTGTTCTATTTATAACTATCTTTCAGATGGATATTGGCTATTCATCTTTTCCCTCCACCCTCAAGTTCTGCATCTATAATTATTTTGAGGTAATTATGAATTACAAGTGTCTTTAAAGTATGCCTTGTCTTCTTTTAATGCTCATCTAAAGGCTTCTTGTCCTGATACTGTTTACTCTTGAATTTTATATTCAGAGTCAGTCTCTTTCCACTAGTGGACAGTGACAATTCACCCCAGCATCTGCCCACATAACCTCAGCCAGACCGACTGAAGGTCTGACTCGACAAAATGTGAACCACAAGATACCACATCTTGGCAGGGAAAACCCACCTTGCTTTCATTTCAGATCTGCAATTGCAGAATGTTTCATGAATGTTTAATATGTTGTGTGATCTGCCACCAAGGTCCCTGCGTTAGGGTGGGGGCAATGTGACCTTCAGATGAGTCTATTGTCTACTCAGCCTTGACTGCTGACCGGGGCAAAGTTAACTCTGCCTACGGTGATGGCTTGTTATTCATAGCGGTGGCAGCAGCAGCAAGCTCTGCATTAGGACTCACATCCTGAAATGACGTCATGCATCCCATTGCGTGGTGGTTGGGTCACATGAGGTCTGACATCACCTGGGGGTGGGAGCTTCCAGGAATGCCACCTCTAGCAGCTTTGCCTGGCAGACACTGGATCTTAGCTCTTTTGGGAGACAGAAAAGAAAGCAAAGCAAAAGTGTGTGCCAGCTTCAAAAATCTGAGTAGTCAGATCACAAGGGAAAAGAAACAGTATTGTAAAACTTACTCGGGAGACTCTAAACCCTTACTGGTTCACAGAGGCTTACCTGGTTCAACATCTACTTTTAGGAAGTGAAAGTGAAAGTGGCTCAGTAGTGTCCAACTCTTTGCGACCCCATGAACTATACAGTTCATGGAATTTTCCAGGCCAGAATACTTGAGTGGGTAGCCTTTCCCTTCTCCAGCGGATCTTCCCTACCCAGGAATTGAACCAGGGTCTCCTGCATTGCAGGCGGATTCTTTGCCAGCTGAGCTATTAGAGAATTATATCTAAAACTTCAAAGTGTGTAAAACTCTTGAGGAGAATGATGGTACATAAGCTGCTTCAGTCTGTGCCTCCAGGGTCCCTAACCCTAGAACAGTAGCTCTTAGTTGGACTGGCTGGATGTCTGGGAGCAGTGGTGAGGGGAGAGTTTGGCCAGGTCCCAACAGCAAAGATTCTTATGTATTCTGAATGGATAGCGAGAGACAGAATCTTAGGGATGGAAGTGCAGGGGGTTGGGAAATGAAGCTTCTACAAACACCCTGGATGGACCAAGTATAATATTTTGAAAATACAAAGCTTTATTAATCGTGATGATATTTTTAATTGAAAAATTTCAAATATGCAGAAAAATGAGATTGCTAAAAGAAATACACATATATATCATTCATATAGGTTTGCCAGTTATTATTTTTCTATATGTTTTATTTTTCTCTTTTTTCACACATACACACACACCCCCAAAGAGAGAAATAAAGCAAAATTTGTATCTTTCTATCTATCTTGTACATCTAATTTTTTTTTTTTCTAGGCATGCCACATGGCCTGTGGGACCTTACTTCCACCACCAGGGATCAAACCTGTACCCCTGCATTGGAAGCATGGAGTCTTAACCACTGGAGAGCTAAGAAAGTCCCTACATCTAATTTTCTGAACAACAGTGGTAAATTATTTAAAATTTTCAAGTCAAATGTTACTGATCTTCCCTGTCTTGATCCTGTTGAGAATCGCTTCTGTAGAATTAAGGAGTTTGTTCTTGTGTTTGGTTCCTTCACACTTAAAACTATATACTTCCACCCCCCTCAGTATAAGAAGAGGACAATATAATGGTCATAAACACCCTATCTCTTTCTTGTTTCACCAGAGAAGAAAGGAAAGTACTGAGCCGTAAAATGACTTCTCAGCTCAGTTCAGTCGCTCAGTTGTGTCCGACTCTTTGCGACCCCATGAACCGCAGCACGCCAGGCCTCCCTGTCCATCACCAACTCCCAGAGTCCACCCAAAACTGGACAATGGCCAGAATTCAAACATTTTCCATTTCTACCTTTTTGTACCAACCAGGTGAGCTTAGGTTGCTCAGTAACACTGATTTCTGTTCTGTTCTCTATTCAACTAAGTTTCCATAAAGAAGTTCATAGACAGAGTGCTTGCCTGTCCACTCAGCTCTGAATTCTTGTCTCTGTTACCTAACTCCCTCTATGTGTGGAATTTTTAATAGAAAAGAGATGTGTTTTCAAAATATCTTTCAAAATATCTTGCTGCTGGACCCCATCCTGGGCTTCTAACCAGTCTTCCCACTTCTCCAGCCCCAACATACTTCAGATATATGTGTGTGCATCACCACTAATGCTAACTCAAGTCAACAGTAGCTTATGGAGCCTCTGGCTATGGATGGGGGTGAGGTCCTAGAGATTCCTGACATAATCCCTGCCCTCATGGAGTTTATGATCTATCTGAGAAACAGGTATTAAATAAATAACTGTATTTGTGGCCCCTGTTATTGTATTTGTGACATATTGAGCAGTAGTCTCCAACGTTTTTGGCCCCGGGGATCAATTTTATAGGGCTTTCCAGGTGGAGCTAGTGCTAAAGATCTCACCTGCCAGTGCAGGAGATGCAGAAAACGCAGGTTCGATCCCTGGGTCGGGAAGATCCTCTGGAGGAGGAAGTGGCAACCCACTCCAGTAATCTTGCCTGGAAAATTCCATGGACAGAGAAGCCTGGCAGACTACAGTCCATAGGGTCACAAAGAGTCGGACATGACGTAGCACATGTCAGTTTCGTGGAAGACAGTTTTTCCACAGACCTGGGGTGGTAGGGGAGTGGTTTCAGGATGATTCAAGTGCATTACATTTATTGTGCACTTTATTTGTAATCTAATGCCACCACTGATCTGACTGGGGACCCCTAGGTAAGGAAAAGTATGAATTTTCAGAGAACCCAGTGCAGGGGGAGGTGAACCTGGTCTAGGGAAGGGAAGGTTCCCCTGAGGAAGAGATGTTTAGCTTGAGATTTGTAAAAAGAGTAACAGTTAACCAGAAACATGAGTTTGGGACTGGATTCACAGTGAGGATTTGATAAGGAAGAACACTGCTGTTGGAGGAAAGAGCTGTGTGTAGCCCTGGGGGCAAGAAAAGGCAAGGCACACTTGAGGAGCAAAAACAGTGATCGAGGAGCTATCTGTGGCCAACACTCAGGGTATGCAGCGATTTGCTACTTCCACAGGTGGGACGGGCAACACGTGCATGTTCCTGTCTCTTCTTCCTAAGAGGAAGGTGTCTTCTTTTTTTTTAATTATTTGTTTATTTTGTTTATTTTTTGGGTGTGCTGGGTCTTCGTTGCTGCACAGGTTTTTCTCTAGCTTTGGTGAGCAGGAACTACTCTCTAGTTGTAGTGAGCAAGCTTCTCATTGCAGTGGCTTTTCTTGCTGCAGAGCGTGAGCTCTAGGGCACACAGGCTTCAGTAGATGTGGTTCGAGGGCTCAGTAGTTGCAGTTCCCGGGCTCTGGAGCACAGGCTCAATAGCTGTTGCACACGGGCTTAGTTGCTCTACAGCATGTGGGATCTTTTGGGCCCAGGGATCAAAGCCATGTCTTCTGAGTTGGCATGCAGATTCTTTATCCCCTGAGCCACCAGGGAAGTCTGGAAGGAGTCTTTAACATACCCCTTTCCTTGGTCCAGGCACTTGCCCTAGGAAGTTGGCTTTAGTGCCAACAGCTTGGCAGGGCAGAGGCAGATAATGTCTCAGGAAGCAGTGCTTTCTGCTGTATTCCAGAAACTGAGCCTCAAAGAGGGTAACATCCTGAAGATCACACAACTTGTAAGAAGCAGCTTGAATCTGAACTAGTGAGTCTGACCCAAAATCCACATTCCCATGTTGAGAGACCATCGATGCTCGATTCTCAGTATCTGAGAAAGGCAAAAGCAGAACCTGTAGGGATATGAGGAGTATGCTGACAACCTTCCAGAGCAGAGATGTAAGAGTCATGAAGCCTTGTGTGAAAAGGAGCCCAGCTTCTGTCTTTATCCACAGTACATACTGGAGTTTGAATACATGCGTGCATGCTACGTCGCTTCAGTTGTGTCTGACTCTTTGTGACCCTATTGACCATAGCCTGCCAGGCTCCTCTGTCCATGGGATGCTCCAGGCAAGAAGAACACTGGAGTGGGTTGCTGTGCCCTCCTACAGGGGATCTTCCTGACCCAGGGATTTTACCCATGTCTCTTACATCTCCTGCATTGGCAGATGGATTCTTTACCACTAGTGCCATCTGGTAAGGCCAAAGTTTGGATAAATCACTTTTATTTTCCTTTTTTTAAAATTTATTTGCCTGCTCTAGTTCTTCATTGCAGCATGGGGGTCTATCCTTTTTTTTTTTTTTAGTTGCAAATGCAGGTTCTTCAGCTGCGCAGCATACAGGCTCATAATTGTGACATGTCAGATCTTAGTTCCCTGACCAGGAATTGAACCTGGGCCCCCTGCATTGGGAGTGAAGAGTCTTAACCTCTGAACCATCAGGGAAGTCCCGAAATTGCTTTTATCTTAAACATTGTTTTTCATTATCTGTTGAATTTTTCTGGTCCAACAAATTGTTTACCTTAGCTATGTGTTGGAATTATAATAGGAAGTTCCTCTATGTGAACCTATTCTGGCAGAATCTTCTCTCCATTCCTAAGAATGGGGAGCTCATTTTTCTAAAGCTAATATTTGAAGACTCTGAGCAGCCTGTCAAAATAGAAATCCAAATCTTCCCTGGATCAATCCAGAGCAAAAACATCTTCTTTCACTCACACCTTATTTCATAGTAAGAAATCAACCTTACTAGCACTTAGGCTGTTAAGTTTTTACAGATGTCATACAGTTTCCCATTGAAATACCCCACTTTTTTCTATACTGATCACTAAATACTTGGTGGGGGGCAGAACCAGTATCACCATAAAAAATTGTCCCTTTTAAGATATTGAATTAAATTCTGTTCCATGTGCACTGGAAACAGAAAAAAAGTTAAAAGTAAAAAAATTTAGGGCATTCCATGGCCATTCAGTGGTTAGGACTCTGAGCTTTCATTGACGAGGACCTGGGTTTGATCCCTGGGTGGAGACATAAGATCCCGCAAGTCTTACAGCACAGCCAAAAATTAAAAAAATAAAAAATTCTGTCAATCAGATTTTAGTTCCAGCTTTAATTAAGTAGCTGATACAGACGTACCTTCCTACAGCAAACAACTGTAAAACTGGGCAAAATATATGAAGCAACTTTTCAGTTATTCAGCACTGAACACTGCAAGGATAAGGTTCTTAAGAAAGGGGAAACACATTATGTAACCAGCACATTCACCTTGATTTTCTCCATGGGGCCTTCTGTAAAGATGGCATATAGAAATGAAGTCAGAGAGGAGATAAGACAGAAACTGGGACTCCCAGACAACAAGACAGTTGACATTTTTGAGTCAGGTACTTGGGAGAAGGCAACTGCACAGAGAAGGAGACCCAGATACCAGCAAAGACTCCTCGTGGATTCTTGGCCAAACACGAAGGAAGCTGCATACATGGATGGAGAGACTCCAGGAAGCTGACTAAAGATTCTGGGATTTCACAGTGCTGCGCAGACATCTAAGAACTCAACAGAGGACAGCTGAATGACATCTCCAAAATATTGAAAGAAAAAAAAGAAACTAGCAGCCCCAAAATCTGATTGATAATCTAGGCTTCTACTCAGCCAAGCTAGCATTCAAGTGTGACACAAGATAAAATATATTTTCAGATATCTTCAGTTCAGTTCAGTCGCTCAGTCATGTCTGACTCTTTGCGACCCCATGAATCGCAGCACGCCAGGCCTCCCTGTCCATCACCAACTCCTGGAGTTCACTCAAACTCACGTCCATCGAGCCGGTGATGCCATCCAGCCATCTCATCCTCTGTCGTCCCCTTCTCCTCATGCCCCCAATCCCTCCCAGCATCAGAGTCTTTTCCAATGAGTTAACTCTTCGCATGAGGTGGCCAAAGTACTAGAGTTTCAGCTTCAGCATCAGTCCTTCCAACGAACACACAGGACTGATCTCCTTTAGAATGGACTGGTTGGATCTCCTTGCAGTCCAAGGGACTCTCAAGAGTCTTCTCCAACACCACAGTTCAAAAGCATCAATTCTTCAGCACTCAGCTTTCTTCATAGTCCAACTCTCACATCCATACATGACCACTGGAAAAACCATAGCCTTGACTAGATGGACCTTTATTGGCAAAGTAAATAGATCTCAAATATTTTTGATCCTTTTCAAAAAACTACTGAAGGATGTGCACCACTAAAACAAAGGAGTAAGCAGGAACTAAGCCTACAAGAACAAGAGAACCTAACTCAGGAGCACGAGGAAGAAAGTTCCGAGGATGATGAAAACGGAGGTGTCCCGGGTTTCTGGCTGAGTATTAAGATTAGAGCAGATCCAGGTCAGATTGGAGGAGGGCAAGAGGCACCAGGAAGATGTCTCTGGGGGTGAGAATGAATCTGATGGGATAGCTGATACATTTGCAGAAGAAAAACATTTCATGAGGATGACTTCTTAGGCTTTCTTTGCAGTTAATAATGAATGTGTCACATAATTCTGACCAATGACATGCAAGCTGCATTCTACTGGGTGGCAATTCTAGGAAATATATTGTTTCCCAGCTGGCAGACTTACAGTGTTGTCCTTATCTCTTCCTCTTGCCTGGAATGATCATGTAGTGTCTAGAGGACATAGAGGCACCATCTTGAGTCCATGAGAACAAAAACCACACCATAAGAATTTTGTAGTATAAGGCAAGGATTCTGGAAGGCAACTTATATGATAATGACCAAAAAAATTTTCCAAAGCGTGGTGTGGAATGGGATCCCACCACGTTTAACTGTCCCCTTCATGGATCATAGCCTTCTCATGGTGAAGGGGCTTGTATAACTCCAACAAAGCTATGAGACTTGCCATGCAGGGCTACCCAAGATGGACGGGTCATAGTGTAGAGTTCTGTTAAAACGTGGTCCACTGGAGGAGGGAATGGCAAACCACTCCAGTTTTCTTGCCTTGGAGAACCCCATTTGTTGTTGTTCAGTTGCTAAGTTGTGTCTGACTCTTTGCAATCCCATGGACTACAGCACTCAGTCTTCTCTGTCCTTCACCACCTTCCAAAGTTTGCTCAACTCAAGTCCATTGTGTCGGTGATGCCATCCAACCATCACATCCTCTGTCACCCTCTTCTCCTCCTGCCCTCAATCTTTCCCAGGATCAGAGAACTCCATTCATAGTATGAAAAGACAAAAAGATATGACACCAGAAGATGAGTCCCCCAGGTCAGAAAGTGTCTGATGTGCTATGGGGAAGAACGGAGGACAATTCCTAATAGCTCCAGAAAGGATGAAACAACTGGACCAAAGCAGAAACAACACTCACCTGTACACAGCCTTAGCTTAAATAAGATTGAATCAAGCACATCACATCATTATTACTATCCAGTTTTCTTTACTGAAATGACTAGCTTGCTTAATGCACATATAGCCCCAGCTATTAATAATTATTGCCATCTCCTTCAAAGTAATTGCAATGTAAAAGTCCTGTGGTTCATAGATCAAAATAGAAGAATATAGAATTGTTTTGATAAGTCTTTTGAAAGAATATCTTTTTAAGTAGATGACTAAGAAAAAATGTTTTGAAATTTATTGCTTAACCAACTAGCCAAAGCACAAGAAGTGGTATTCATGAAAAATAAAATTTCACATGGCCCTATTACATTCACTGTAATTAATGTCCCTATACTGTGAAAGGAAAACACAAAGGAAATAGCAGATACTCCAGTTCCAAAATAACTATTTCATCAAAGATAATTCTGCTTCCTAGTATTAAATTATGAAAATGACATCCTTTGGTCTCACAAAGCTGGTTACTCTTTCAAAGTTCCTCCCATCCACTTCTTCTCCTGCCTCAAAAAGCATCTGAAAACAAATGACCTGAGACAAAGTATTCATTCCTCCTGATCTTGGTGTGACTTTCATATATAATGCTCAACCCCAGACCCTGGGGAAACGAGTGTCCCATCCCACTCAGATCTGATGAAACAACAAAAGGATTTCAGGGAAATACTGAAAAATTTAACTGCTGGCAGCAAGAACAAAAGATTCAACCTCTAGTTTTCTAAATGTAGGTGGATTCAGTCCACACAGATACCATTTAAATTTTAATGTTAAATCCTTTGAGTTCTTTAAAAGAAGATATTTAATGAGGTGAGGATGCTGATGACAATTTTAATTATTCATAACTTTCATTTCTTGGTGAAATGATGCATGCTTCAAGAGGGGGGCAAACAAAATACCAACAATTTGCCAGGTACTGAACCTCCTTTAAGTCTTTTAACTACCTTGAGGAATTGTATTATTATTGGTGACCAGTTGGGGCTCAAAGAAGTAGGTAGCTGAGCCAAATTTACTCAGCTATTAAGTGATGAAATTTGGGTTGGAACTCAGATATTCTTGACCCTAAGTTTTTTTTGGTAAAATTTTGACATCTTCACTGATGTTGAATTTCACCTTGTGACTTATTGGTCTTTTTATTGACAGATTGACCATGGGCCCTTTTTAGAAGTGATCATTGAACTGATCATATTAGCTATTTCTCCTTAAACTTACTGGCTGACTGCCTTCCTGTGCATAAAACAAAACTCTGTACTATTAAATATAAGAGAGAAAAAAAAAATAGCAGACAAGTCTTTACTTTGAAGGGATGTAAATCTAACCAAGTTCTTCTTCTTCTTCTTCTTTTTTTTTTTGCCATGCTATGTGGCATATGGGGTCTTAGTTCCCTGACCAGGGTTCAAACCTGTGCCCTCTGCTTTGGGAGTGTGGAGCTTTAACCACTGGACTGCCAGGGAAGTCTCTTCAAGGTACTCAAATCTAAATGGAGGAAAGAACTTGTAAATAAAATGTATTTCTTTTATCTGTCACCAGGTATTAAATAATACTGTGAAGACAGCCTGATTGCTTTTCTAATATTTTTCTTATTCTAAAGATAATAGCTACACATTGTAGGAAAATCTCTAATTCTGTCACTTAGTGTGTTTTAACTCTTGTTTTACAATGCACATATGTATATATATTTAGACATTTAAAATTGAGCTATACTTGTACATACACGTACTTTTAAAAAATTCAGTGTTGTATCATGAGCATTTTACTATGATATTAAAACTATTTCAAAATATAATTTTAGTGGTGGCATAATATTCATAGTACTATAATTTATTTATTACCCACCTATAATAAATAGGGCTTCCATGGTGGCTCAGATGGTAAAGAATCTGCCTGCAATGCAGAAGACCCAGGTCCAATCCCTGGGTTGGGAAGATCCCCTGGAGAAGGGAATGGCAACCCACTCCAGTATTGTTGCCTGGAGAATTCCATGGACAGAGGAGAGTGGCAGGCTATAGTCCATGGGGTCACAGAGAGGGTCAGACATGACTAAGCAACTAATATAACATATAGCAAATAAATTATAGTGCATTTATGGTTTCTACTATATTTATTTTTTATGAATAATATTGCATTGAACATCCTAGACCACAAATCTTTACCCTTGTCTCTACTCACTCATTTAGTACACATTCATTTGAGAAGGATTGAGAATAAATTTTTGGAAACTCTCAACACGTGTTGGAAAGATGTTGCAATGGGGGCTAATGTACCACATTATGTCTCCAATTCACTCACTAATTTGCTTTACATTTCTTTGATTTCCTTGAATAGAGCTTTCTGTCCATTCGAAAGTACATTTCTGGTGGTCATAAAATTTTATAGTTGACTTTTGTGCTGGAATGTGCTGTGACAGAGTTGGAATTCTTTGCTGTTTCTATGTTTTCTACCTAGGACATATATATCTCATTGCAAGGGCCTGGAAGGCTCCATCAAGCTCTGATTGGCAGAGGTCTTGTATCTAGCCTCTGAGTACTTGTGAGGAGAAGAAACTAGCACTAAATGAGACTCTTGAGCACCAACACCTCCAAACTTGGAGGGAATGTCTATATTTGCAGGCTACCTTCTGTCATCACCTCTGATAATCTGATATAATAAACTGTGAGTTGTTATCAAAGACAAATGGCTCTGGAGGGAATTATGGATGATATTGTTAGAAGATGGGCTCAAGACGTTTAAACTCTTATGAAAAATTACTCCGACAAGCTGGTCTTAAGGTATCACCTTCTTTACTCCTGTGATGTGTAGGAGTGCCACCTGGCATCAAGAAGGCAAGTATGAAGTGAAGTCCCTCAGTCGTGTCCGACTCTTTGCGAACCCGTGGACTGTAGCCCACCAGGCTCCTCCGTCCATGGGATTCTTTAGGCAAGAACACTGGAGTGGGTTGCCATTTCCTTCTCCAGGAGATCTTCCCAACCCAGGGATCGAACCCGGGTCTCCCACATTACAGGCAGACGCTTTAACCTCTGAACTACCAGGGAAGCCCAAGGGAGTTGCCATCAGGAATGATGGATGAGAGTGCCGTGACGCAAGTATAGACTCCAAAGATTCTTCAGGTCAGATAGGTCTCTGTCTTGCTATGTTATTTCAGGAACCCAAGTGTGTTCTGAAGGGGTGTTTTGATATTAGTAACAACACATACCACTGAATTGCTATTCAGGAATGTATAAATTTATGCTCCCATCATAAAAGCATGTAACAGACTCACGTTATTTTCTCACTAGCACTGAACGTTATCTTAAAAACCTTTGCAGGGAATTCCCTGGCAGTTCAGTGGTTAGGACTCTGTGCTTTCACTACCAGGGCCTATGTTCAATTCCTGGTTAGGAAACTAAGATTCTGAAAGCTGTGTGGTGCAGCCACAACAAAACAAAACCAACAAAAGCCAAACAAAAAAACAGCCTTTGATATCTTATAGATCGTTTTCACGAAGTTCTGTGTCTCAGGTTGTTGGAGGGAGCCTAGGGCCAACAGAACCATAATCCTGGTTTAAAGCTGACCAGTAAAGTTGAGTAGCACTAGCAATGACTAGCCTTGGCTGAAACTGGGTGAAAAAAGGTTTAGCAATGGGAAGAGAAATGATGAGTTCTGTGTAAGATGAAATAACTTTGGATTGCCTGTGGACGTCCGAATGGTGACATCTGGCAGGTCACCAAGTATCTGTGTGTGGAGCTCAATAGATGTGAGATGCAATTAGAACATCCAGAGTATTCATATATGGCAAGTGGGCAAAACCATAAATAGAGGTGTGATTGTGTAGGAGCATTTAGGACAGTTGAAAAAGAAGACTAAATTAAAGGTATTTTTAATGAACAAAGAAATAGGAAACTCAGAATACTGTCATGGAAACAAAGGGAGGAGACTTTCAGAAAGAAGGAGATGGGCAGCATGTCCTAAAGAAAAGAACTGGATAAAGTGTTGTTGATGGAGATGAGGTTTTAATTGTAGTTAATGTTTAGCCTCCCAGAGTCACCTCGTCCCAGCCCTACCTGCTAGTCTCTTTTTTCAGGTTTCCCAAAGAATTAGCATATACAAGAATATCAAATAAAAATCAAATTGCAATTTTTATTAAGGACCAAACCAAAGGCAGTAACACTCAGTGCAGCTCTGGCGGCTATAGGGGGATATCTGGCTTAGGCTTGAGGCACAACTGAGATTTCTGATCCTGCATTTTCTCTCTCTTCTGCATAAAACTAAGCCTTAAAATCTTACCTACCTCTGGCTGGTTGCATCACAGAAGGACTGTTTTTTTTGGAAGAGACATTTTACTTTACGAATTTATTTATTTTTTGGCCACAACAGGTGGCGTGTAGGATCTTTGTTCCCTGATCAGAGGTAAAACCCAGGCCCCTTACATTGAAAGCATAAAGTCTTAACCACTGGATCACCAGGGAAGTCCCATCGTCACATGTTGAGGTGAGCAACTTGACAGGGCTTCCTGAGTCCTCTAGTCCATCAAGCCTCCTGGAGAGGAAGAGAGAGCTCAGAGAATGAGTCTGTGCCTCCTGGGCCCTCAAAGACCTCACCCATTGGCCACTGAAGCATCTCTGCCTCCTGGGCAAGTGAGTGGGTTCTTAAAAGACTCTCTGCTTTGTCTTCAAAGACAAAGGCTGTCTGCTGCATCTTGTTCCATCGGCAGGAGAAAGCAGATTACTTCTGTCCTCCAGGAAGTCCGTACTAGCACTGCTCAGATAATAGCCTTTAAAAAACCATCATCTTCTAAGAATAGACCCCTTCATTCATGAGGATACATTCTTGAGTCGTATTATTTAATGGACTCTTCTGTGATAATGGAAATGCTATATAAATCTGTAAGGTAGCCACTAGCTATGTGTGGCCATTAAACACTTGAAATGCTCTTCGTGTGACTGAGGAAATCATTACAATTGAAATTTAAATGCCACATGTGGGTCATCGTGATCAGATTAGACAGTGAAGTTCGAGGGCTTTCAGGGAACTGTGAAATCTGCTGAGACTCTCCTGACTCATGACAGACTTGTTTTCTCTTTTCAGCCTTTTGATTTTTATTTGATCTCTTATTCCCAGTTATTTTAGGTCTGACATTAAAGGGATCTATTAATATTCAATGCAGACCTAATATAACTCATGGAGCCTTTGTTTCCTGATCTCCAAAATGAGAGCACTGATAAGCAGCAGTCTACTACTATGGAGCTTAAATGACATAATTGAACCATATGTTCCAAATATGCAAATGGCTTTCTCAATTGGTTTGCAACTTGTCAGTTTTTGGCATCAACTTCTGTGATTTAGGATTCAAGCCCCCTCAAGGCAGCCATAGATCATGCTTCTCAAGTTAAAGCAAATCCCCATGAGTGATGGAGATGTACAGGCGGTGGTGGTAAGGTCAACCAGGATTCCACTGAGGTCCAGGGCAAGCCACGCCAAAATGTGCCTCAATGATATGCTGATTATTTTTTTAATAAGGATCAGAGAGACATGTTAACATGGGTGGGAGAAGGTAATATGATGAAGTAAAAACAGACAAGGAAGAGCATCCCTGATTACAGCCAGGGCTCAACTCCTCCCCGTGAAGATCCCATGGCCGCTCAGGAGCAGTTCTTGAACCTGAGTAATCTGAGTCATCTGGCAGCTCTGATGATCTCAGCAATGAAGGTAAGTGCCCTTCGGTTCCAGCAGTTCCTGACTTCTTCCTGCTATTCATTTCTCAGCGGTATTCTTCTGCTTCTCTTGTTAACTATCCATCATGAGGAAGTTTTGAAATGACCAATGCAAGAGAGACACTGTGACCCTTCTCCCCATCTCTCTGAAAACAGGAAATAAAAACTCCCATGTGAGAGGTGCACTGTCTACATTTGGAAGTAGGACACTTATCACCAGAGGTGGGAGATTTGAGCCCAGAAGCCTGGATAGGCAAACTTTGTTACTTAATTGGCTATCCCAAGCCCAAACTCCATTTAGAGTCTTCACTAACTGAGCACCCAAACCCAAGTTTCATACTCCTGTCAATTCTCACAAATTTATTGTTTGTCTAAAAAGCATCAATACCGCCAGCTTTGGCTACTTCAGTCCCATTTCTATGAGACCTTTGTGCACATGAATTAACACTTGTTTCCTAGGACTTCCCTGATGGTCTAGTGGCTAAGACTCTGCTTTCCCAATGCAGCGGGCCCAGGTTTGCTCCCTGGTCAGGAAACTAGATCCAACGTGCCACAACTAAGAGTGCATACCACGAGCAACTAAAGATTCCGCATGCCACAGCTAAGACCTGGTGCAGCCAAATGAATAAATAAATCTTTAAATAAATTGTTTCCTTTTCTTCCATCAATCTGTGTTGTGTTGAAAGAAAAGAAAGTTTACTCAGTGGTGTTCTGACTCTTGGCAACCCCATGAACTGTAGCCTACCAGGCTCCTCTCCATGGGATTTTCCAGGCAAGAGTACTGGAATGGGTTGCCATTTCCTTCTCCAGAGGATCTTTCTGACCCAGGGATTGAGCCCAGGTCTCCCACATTGTAGGTGGATGCTTTACTGTCTGAGCCACCAGGGAAGTCCTGTGTTGTGTTGAACTTATTATTAGTTCAGCTGCAAGAACTCAAGAAGGCTAGAGGGAAAATTCTCTCTCCCAGACAACCCATAGACAGGGAGAGATGGGAGGAAACCTCATTCCTGTTCTCATAGGTTAAAACTCCCATAGAAACTCAGGTGAAATCTGATTTTGATTCTACCAGCAGGTCTCCAGCATTAGGCTCTCTGATAAACAAGAAGACATTTTTTGTCAAGGGAGCCCCCTAAATATTATCTGTCCCTTGAAATATGGGAAGACTTCTAGGGCAATTGATGCCATCCATTCATCAGAGTGGGCTTCCCAGGTAGCTCAGATGGTAAAGAATCTACTCACAGTACTGGAGACCAGGGTTCGATCCCTGGGTTGGGAAGATCCCCTGGAGGAGGGCATGCTGCTAAGTCACTTCAGTCGTGTCCGACTCCGTGCGACCCCACAGATGGCAGCCCATTGGGCTGAATTGGTAACAGTTTCTCTTGCTTCTCTTTACCTGAATGAGAGGACTTTCATTTGACACTGTTATGGAGGTGTCCCAGCTTGGAGGGACACCTTCACTAAGGGACACCTTCACTAAGGAGGGACAATGAATATGTCTGGGTATAGATGTGCCAGAAGGTACCATCCCAGGGTGAATGGATCACAAGCCCCGGGACAGCTCAGCAGGAGGACCCCACTCTGTTCTCGAGCCCTTGTGTTGGAAGCAGGCTGCCTGTGGCCAGCTCCAAATACCTTGATGCTTTCATTCCTCCAAGGGGTCAGGACAAATAAGCAGTTTTTGAGAAGTAGAAACACCTCCTCCAGAGAGTCTTCACATGGGCGCTCTTCTGGAAGCACAGGAGTTACCCAAGGAGCAGGTTGGGTTCTGTGCTAGGTGCGGTGATGCACGCAACACTTACGAGTCACGTTTGGTTGGTGTCTAGACTATAATGTGTTCTCTCCTCTATGTGAGATCATCCATAGGGTTCACTCTGAGCCTGTTCCTACTAGTGGGAATGAATTTGCACAGAACCACGCACTGCCTCAGCCTCTATCTTGCCCACCTGTCTGCAAGCTGGCCGTGACAGAGGAAAATCAGCCAACTCAAACAGTGGCACATTGTTTTAGGTAGCTGATAAACCATCCACACCCTTAGTGAAGGTGTTCATATATTCACCTCTGCTGTCCCTCTCTCTCATATATTACAGATGGTTGTTCCCCTGATAGTGAGAGGAAAGATTTATCAATACCATTCACCCATGTAAACAACCTGGAAGATTCATTCTTAGCTGCCCCTCGATCCCAGGCTACTTTCTTCATCCTCTTATTAGACTTGAGACATCCTGACCCTCTTTTGGACCCTCAGCCACCGCACTCTTTTCTGCCTCAGTGCCTCTGCACATGCTATCCCTCTTCCTGGTGGGACTGGGCTCGCGCGTGTGCATGACACTCTGATCAAGTGCTGCAGTATCATTTCTTCAGAAAAGCCTTTGCCTTAACTCTCAGATGAGGTCAAGTCTCTATCTGAACACTTTTGTAAGCTTTATGTTACAAAGTATGTTACCGAAAAGGAAAAGTTAAAGTTAGAAAGTTAATTCGCTCAGTCGTGTCCAACTCTTCGCGACCCCATGGACTGTAGCCTAGCTGGCTCCTCCATCCATCCATGAGATTTTCCAGGCAAGAGTCCTGGAGTGGGTTGCCATTTCCTTCTCCAGGGGATCTTCCTGGCCCAGGAAATGAACCTGGGTCTCCCTCATTGTAGGCAGACGCTTTTACCATCTGGACCACCAGTGAATGGATATTGTGGACTTTACTAAAAATGTTTTCCATAGTAAGCACCTTTGCAGCAGAGCTGTCTTCTTCTCCCTGTGCCAGCCCTATCCACTCACTGCCACAGGGATGGAGACACCATCCCATCTAGGACTCAGCGGGCTGGTCCACTTGACCTTTGCCCTAGAACCACATCACATGCAAAAGAGGTACTCATTTTCAGTGGCCCTGGAGAAACTTGGTTTTAAAATCCTCCAGAGAGGATTTTTAAAAGTGATTAGTGCCTAGATGATGTATCTGAAGAAAACTACTTGATATAGAAAAGGAATATCTAGCCTTGTAGGTTTTAAACCCTTTTCTTCTGGTAATAATAATCCTAATGGCTTAGTTTTGCATGACAAACTTATTTGTTTACAAACTCTTTTATGTACATTAATTTATTTTACATACATACAGTAAGTAAAATAAATATAATAAATAAAACAATAAATATAGCAAGAAAAACAAACCATTTACATTTGTCATCCCACTCAAAGAAAGCAAATGCTGCTCTTCTGAATCAAAAATACATTGAGGGGGGGGCTTCCCTGGTGGCTCAGTGGTTAAGAATCTGCCTTGCAGTGCAGGGGACACCAGTTCAATCCCTGGTCCAGAAAGATCCCACGTGCCATGGGACAACTAAGCCCATGCACCACAACAACTGAGCCTGCTCTCTGGAGCCCACAAGCCGCAACTAAAGCCTGTGCTACTCAACGAGAGAAGCCACTGGAACCCACACTGCAACCAAAGAGTAACCCCCATTCTCTGCAACTAGAGAAAGCCTATGCACGGCAATGAAGACCAGCACAGTCAAGAAATAAATAAATAGAAAAATTAATTAATTAAAAATACATTAAGGGACCCATTTGTATACATATAGCTGATTCACTTCGTTGTACTACAGAAACCAACTGCTGCTGCTGCTGCTAAGTCACTTCAGTCGTGTCCGACTCTGTGCGACCCCANTGCAACTAGAGAAAGCCTATGCACGGCAATGAAGACCAGCACAGTCAAGAAATAAATAAATATAAAAATTAATTAATTAAAAATACATTAAGGGACCCATTTGTATACATATAGCTGATTCACTTCGTTGTACTACAGAAACCAACACAACATGGTAAAGCAACTAGACCCCAATTTTAAAAATACATTAAGGAGAGAGCATGATGGGGAAGTGATTCCTGGTCTTCAGCTGGGGCTTAGACTGTGGTACCTGCTGCTGGAACCCAGGGATGTAGCCTAAACTCTCTCCCATCTGACACTGGACTTTGGAAAGTTTGGGCCAAGACCGTGTCCACTCTTAGTTGAACAGGCAGGAGATGTGCTTTTGCTGTGGGGTCACTCGCTGTAGAAACCAGGCCATAAATTCTCAATGTCATTCACACCCATAGCAATGGTAGGCACTGTCTACTAGATATTTCAAAATAATTATCTCATTTCATGCTCACTCTAGCTTTGGGAGGGATGTATTGATCTCAGAGGGAGAGCAATGAGCAGTCCTAAAGAGAGATCTTAGTTCCCTGCCCAGAAATTGAAGGTGGGTAGCCTAGATTCTCCTGCAAGGAGATCCAACCAGTAGTCCATTCTGAAGGAGATCAGCCCTGAGATTTCTTCAGAAGGAATGATGCTAAAGCTGAAACTCCAGTACTTTGGCCACCTCATGTGAAGAGTTGACTCATTGGAAAAGACTTTGATGCTGGGAGGGATTGGGGGCAGGAGGAGAAGGGGATGACAGAGGATCAGATGGCTGGATGGCATCACAGACTCGATGGACATGAGTCTGAGTGAACTCCGGGAGTTGGTGATGGACAGGGAGGCCTGGTGTGCTGCAATTCATGGGGTCGCAAAGAGTTGGACATGACTGAGCTACTGAACTGAACTGAACTGAGCCTAGATTCAAACCAGGAACCCTAGCCACCAAACCACCAGGGCTAGAGGCGAGAAGCCAAGAGGCCCTGGCTCTTTTCTCCATTTAAAAGCAAGAATGTTTCAAGGAAGCAAAAACTGTAAAAACAGGTCCAAAGTCTAATATGAAGAGACAGAGCACAATGTACGGGAGAACACACAGTGAAACAGGTTGTTTATTTCAGACATAAGCAAGGCAGAGGTGCACACCTGAAAAGGAGTGTAGACCCTTTGAGTGAGGAGCACAGTAAGTCAAAAGCTAGGGAGAGATACACACCTGGAGAGGAATGCAGGTGTCCTGCGTGAGGAGGAGAGCAGGGAAGCAGTGGTGTAAATCATGTATATAGAACAATCCTTCTGATCTTTGTGTATCTTGGCCAATTACCTTGTTTGTTTCTTCATACCTGACTGGTCCTTGGACCCTTCACAGGATGCAAACTCAACTTTTCTCTAAGATGGATCCTATTGCAAAGGACTATGGGTGCATGTCCAGACTTAATATGGGCGGGGACCCCTCCCTTTTTGACCCTCAAGTAGCCTTCCAGCATATATGCAGGCAGAGACGTTTTCCTTGACCTCAGGAGTGGGCACTTTATCTCTTTGCTTCAGCAGAGCTCAGCTTCTGCCACTAGCTTTGATCTTGGAGTGTCTGGGTGGGTACAAAGATTCAATTTTACTCCGCTTGATAAATACCAGGTGTCCAGCCCAGATGCTCACTCTCTCTTACCTCAATATGCTGATCCCAATTCCCCAGGAAACTGAACTAAATGAAGGCAAAGAACTGGTCCAAAGTTCCAAGTGAGTGACAGTGGTAGGATCTGAACCTTCATTTATCCAGCCTTCAAGCCCCTAAGTTTAGAACCTCCTCCTCCAGCCTCACACCAGCTCATCAGATCCTATTTTCTTTCCCTGGTTCCATCCCATTCCCCAGGGGATCCCTCCTGGCCTATTTCCAGCAAGTCCAAATTCTTGTTTCTTTACTAAGAAAAGCCAGCCGACCCATGAAGACGCCCAGAAGAACAAAAGAATCCTGGCTTTTTGAAAAGCAATTGTGACATCTATAGTGATGCTTTTCCCTTTCTCCCTTACATATATATTATCTCTATATTCAGAACAGCTCTCTGAGATAGGAATTATGACTCTTTTATGGAGGAGAAAGCTGTGTCCTAGTAAAATACTGGCTGGCCAAAAAGTTTGTTCTGGTTTTTCCATAAGATGGTATGAGCTTTTTGGCCAACTCAATAATATGTCTAAGACCGCACAGTTTTTAAGCAGATACAATTTTTAATCATTTCCATTTGACTTCTAAACTACTATTCTCCCTTGCTGTTCTCAAAGTGTGCCAGAGACTCTAACATCTGTATTCTAAACTGTGCTTCTCCCGACTGACTCATGCCCCTGGGAGCAGCACAAAGATCCTTTTTTCAGACCACACGTCCTGAGCTTTGGTTTGGAAAACAGGGTCAAAGACAAGCAGCCTTGCAAAGAAACTAAGCAGATATTCCTTTCTGACCCTTCTTCACCAGTGACTTTCTCCAGGCGGAAGGACGGTTGGTGGTCTGGGGTGGCTATGGCCCAGTCTTCCCATGAGGGAAGGGCTCCAAGCTAATTGCAGCAGCTCTTTCTGAGTGAAGAGAGAGGAAAACCACAGAGAAGAACAAGGAGCTGCTACTTTAAAAAAAATCATTGGATTATAGTTGCTTTACAATGTCATGTTATTTTCCTGTTTTACAGCAAAGTGAATCAAATATATATATACACACAAACACACACACATATATCTCCTCTTTTTTGGATTTCCTTTCCACTTAGGTCACACAGGGCACTGAGTAGAGTTCCCTGTGCTATGCAGTCAGTTCTAATTAATTATCTATTTTATACACAGCAGTGTGTATATGCCAGTCCCAAACTCCCAATTCAACCAAGGACTATTACTCAGCCATAAAAAGAAACAAAAATGTGCCATTTTCAGAGCTGTGGCTGAAACTAGAGTCTGTCATACAGAGTGGAGGAAGTCAGAAAGAGAGAAACAAATATCACATATTAAGGCTTATATATGGATCTAGAAAAATGGTACAGATGAACCTATCTGTGAAGCGGAAATTGAAACACAGACATAGAGAACAAATGAACGGACACCAAATAGGGGATAGGAGGTAGGATTAATTGGCAGCTGCTACTTTTATTTCTTAGCCATCTGAAGGCTTTACTGGGAGGGCAGTACTCAGGAAAGAACACACATCACAGGCATAATCGGACTGTGTAGTCTCCTCCAGCCTCGGTGTTTCCTCTCTTGTGGTTGAGCTTCTGCTGCCGGGCTCTCCCCACAGCCCAGAAGCCATGACTCAGCAAGGATCGCTGTGGCGCACACCCAGCCCTCTTACCCACTTGCTGAGGGTAAGTTTAGCCATAAGGAGATGCATCTTGGGTTTGTGACTCCTGTGAATTCTGCCTGACAGCCATATATCAGTTTTTCCAACCTGCCAAGTAAAGGAGATCTTATGCTGAGAAATGGTTTCAACACATCCAATGTCAAGCCCAACCCTACAGAACACACCATCCCTTCCCTGATCTTGTCAATCTGTCTTCAGATCCAGAGGAGCTGAGCCAAGGAGCTGGTCCTCTCCTTTATGCAGCTCCTCTCTTTGGCAACCATAGAGATGATGTTCCCAGAAAGGCTCCCAGAGACAGCTGGCCGTGTGCAAACAGCAGAAGATGCCCCGGTGATCATCATTTTATCATGATTTTGGCCTCTACTTACTAGCTAAGTCACACAAGTCATTATCTGCTATCCTGTAAAATATAGTCAGCTTTGGTTCAGATCAAAAATTTAACTCAGAGTCCAGGTGCTTTGTTTATATCAGATTGCTTCCTTTACAGTGTTGGTGAAACAACTTTATAGTGGATGAAACAAATCATCTATTGGAGAGTGGACTCCAGGAAGGACAGAGTCACCCACTGGGTCTGTCTTAGAGTTGGAGACATAAAAAAAAAAAAAAACCCTCCAAGACTCACACTTAGACTGAAATCTGGAGCAGTAACTTCTCTTTCTCTCTCTCTTTTTTCTCAGCCATGCCACATGGCTTGGGGGATCATAGCTACCAGACCAGGGATCCAACCCAGGCTCTTGACAGTGAGAGCTTGGAGTCCTAACCACTAGACTACCAGGGAATTTCCCAGAGCAGTAACTTATCAAAGGTGACATCTTGGAAAAGTACTGCCAACCTGGGAGGCAAATGAATGATTTCCTCTATTCCCATCTCTGATCACAGAGTGAAAGTGTCCATGGATGTTGGCTGGAGGACCAATGGCCTTTGTGAGAGAAGATCCTGGCATGGTGACCACCCATTCTGAATTCCTCAACAGCCCCAGTTTGGTCAATTGTGATTCCTTGCAGTAAAAGCTGTTCATAAAATATGGAAGTGAGGCTTAACTTGTCTTCCTAAGAACTTTCAGACTTCATAAGAAAAACAAGTCAAAAATATGCTTTTCTTAGACCACTTGGCAGCATTGTTGGTTGGGAAAACCCAAACAAGGCAAGTGAAAAGACAGTGATGACTGGGGTCCTGGTGGACTGTCGGAAGCCGGCCCAGAGCTTTGAATGGAGCAGGACCGATAGGCAGGTATAATCTCATTTGGATGACCTTGTGGCTCGCAGAACAGGAGGTGAGTGAGACCCAGTGTAGGGCAGGTGTGAACCAACTGGACCAGCTATGATCTGGCACAGATCTGACATTTATAGTCACCACCAGGAGCCAACCCTGCCCTATGTGTACATGGTGAGTCATTCTTCACCCCTTTTAAAAATATACAATTTTTCCATTTACTAAAACATCTGCATGCAGGAAGAGATGGAGGGAGGGAAGAGCAGCTAGGCTGCTGTTGCATCAGTTTTAGGGTCTGTTTCACACCTGAGTACGACTCAGTGTTTTCTGACTCTCGGACCTTCCCAGAAACATACAAGGAAGGGAGCCCCTTGGACTGCCAGTAAACAAACTTCAAAGGTCTGATGATAGTATTGAAGAGCAATTCGAGTATACACTTTGAAAAGAGGGGGAGGAATAGGAAGTAAAATCTAATAAACCTTTGAAAAGACATTCAGAGAAATATTTTGAAAACCAAGGTGGTCTCTATAAACAAAATAAAATATATATCTGAAAAGAGATTGTGATACAGATTAGAAAACCACAATATTTGTTTGTCACAATATTTTGTCTGAAGGGCAAAGGAGAAATGGCCTTGAAAGAGTAAAACATTATGAGTGTTTATTAGTGCTGAATTTGGCTAGAGGGAGAGATGCTTTCTCTCACCATGCCACCACTTTATAAATCCACACATTTATACCTGTTTATCTGTTAAGTTGGACTTCCAGGTTGGCTCAGAGGTAAAGAATCCACCTGCAATGCTGGAGATGTGAATTCCATCCCTGAGTTGGGAAGATCCCCTTAAGAAGGAAATGGCAACTGACTCTAGTATTCTTTCCTGGAGAATCCCATGAACAGTGGAGCCTGGCAGACTACAGTTCATGGGGTTGTAAAAGAGTCAGACGTGACTTAGTGACTAAACACCACCTGTAGTTAAATCTTTCCAAGGATTGTAATGTTACGATCATGGTATGAGACCCTGGAAGATTGTGAGTGGCAGTGAAAGAAGATATTTGGGTACACACTTGAGAACCAGAACTACCGAGTAAAACTCTCTTCTTCTTTTTAAGTATATTTGATTTTTCAGCAAAATTGAGCAGAAAATACAGAGGATTCCCATATTCCTTCTGCTCCCCTCTACACAGACAGTCTCCCCACCATCAACATTCCCCACCAGAGTGGTACATTTGTTTCAATGGGGGATCTGATATTGACACACTGTTGTCACTCAGAGTCCACAGTTTGCATTAGGGTTCATTCCAGCCTCTTTATTTTTTGAGGGGTCTGATGTGCAGGCTCAGTCCCATAATCCACATGGGGTTGGTCCACACGTGACGTGATCTCTGGAGCATTTCCATCCTCTGAGAGGCCCTGAGCTCACCCACAGGGCCTTTGGTACCCTTTCCAGACGCTGCCTGATAGCCTCGCTTCGTGGCCGATACTGTCAAGGCAGATCCAAAGTCTTGGCGTTTCCCAACTCTCTTCCCACATCTGAGTTTTTAATTTTGTCTCATTTCCAACAGTGTTGTAGCTCAATTCGCTAAATCCTTACCCAAGAAATCTATCATCGTAACATCTGTTATGCAGTCTACTGTTGATGTAGTATTTATCACCTTTACACAAATTATAACCATTAAACTGACAGCTCTTTCAGCTCTAATAACATTTGTAATATAATTAAAAAATATAATGGTTTCATTTAAGAACTGGCTTGAAAAATTCTTAAAAATTTAGCATCTAACTCTTATAAGTCAAGCCAGCTCCAGCACACCTCTGCCTTAGGGGCTGGCAGTCACCTTGCTTGATTCTCTTCAAATCTTCTTCAAAGCAGGTCTAGTATGTAGCACTCAGTAATCAAAACACCAAATGGTGTTTGCTTTCTGTTGTGCTGGACCAGGGAGTGTCTACTGACATCTTGCTAACTTTACATCCTGAGATGCCTGGAAACCATCTCGAAGAACAGACTGGAGCCTGAAATGAGGGTATGTACTTCTTTATGAAGTGACAGCCTTGCCCTTTTTCTCCCAGAAAGGCATCCCGGCTGAAAGCGTGGCAGAGGCAGAAAGAGAGGGCAGGAATTTAAAGCAAGTGACTTTCAGTCCTTTGTCTTCAAGCCTCATGTTTTTCTACCTACCTGCTTGGCACAAAGTCAATGACAGTGACTGGGTGGCTTTTTATGGATCAATGTGACAACCTCAATCCAACCCCAGCTCCTTTTCTGCCCTCCAGTCATTATCCTTCTTCACTATCCAAGTGGCTTATCCCAGTTCTGGGAGGTAAGATTTTTTTTAAATGGTCAGACCTGCATTTAACACCAATATGCATTTAGGGGAGGTGAGTTGAAAAGATCCAGGTACATGTCTTTAGTCTTTAATCTCCCATCCAGGAACTTACAGTTCTATGTCTGCTCCAAGTGGAAGCACAGTCTCCCCTGAGGCTTGACTGAAGATCATACGATTTCCCCTTTCAGATTTTCCATTGATTCAGCAGACAGTCAATTGTCCTAAAGCTGAGTTTTGTGTTTTTGCCAGTCTGGTTGCAGTGAGCTGCATTTAATTTCTGCCGTTATTAATGCTATAGCTTTAGGAAGGATGAGTAGGAGACAGAGCAAGAATATGTGTGGCAAGCAAGGCAACAGATAATAGTAAGTTACCTTTGAAAGTCAGAATATTTTAAAAATTGAGTCAAATTCACTTAACATCCTTTTAACCATTTTAAAGTATATGATCAGTAGTATTTCATGCATTCACAATGTTGTACAACCACCACTATAATCTAGTTCCAGAACTTTTTCATCATCCCAAAAGGCAACCCTGTACCCATTAAGCGGCACTCATTCCCCTACCCCCATCTCACACCAGTCCCTAGGCAACCACTAATCTGCTTACTGTCTCTATGGATTTGCCTGGTTATTTCATATAAATGGAATTACCCAATATGTGGTCTTCTGTGTCTTGCTTCTTTCACATAGCTTAATGTTTTTAAGGTTTATCCATGGTGCAGCATATATTTTAAGTTACTTTTGAATTTTAAAAAATTGAGAGGGAAAGTCACAGACCCATTTCACCTAGCTGGATATTTCCTTCCACTCATATTTGCTTGTTGTCCAGAAGAGAAAGACTAACCATTGTGAACCTCTGATTTGATGCTTTATCCAGTCCCAAGGAAATGGGAAAAGAAGATTAAAAGAAACAAAGAAAGTCTATATGTCCCAGGTGAATAGCTATTCCTCCAGGGGTGCCAAATAAACTTTTCTGGGGGGAAGTTTTAGTCATATTTTGGTTTGAAGTTATATATACTTAAAGAACATTGTGTTAGCAAAGTTTTGGCTCAGTAAGTACTGACTTAGTGTAATTTGTTTTCTTTTCCAATAGCCACGGGGAAGTAAAAATAAAACCATGGTAATGCAGAAATAAAGGTTATAAACATTGTTTCTCGGCCTTTTGGCTAAGATCAAGTGTAGAAATAAAAGTTATAAACAAAAACCTGTGAGAGACTCAGAGAGAAAAATGGGTAGGGTTGCAATGACTTCACTGCTTGTGAAATAAGGACTCAACTCTTGGCGATACTGACAGAGGAACAATACTATAGAATCGTTGCTTAAACATTTCCTCCTGGCTCAGTGCCTCATCATGAATGTCTACAAAAGGAAAACGCAGTCATTTATTAGGTTCCTGTTTATCTTTCTATTGTCACTTTTTCTCTAAGCTTCTTAGTGAATTGCTAGTGCTTTGGGAGAAAGATCTATGTCTGATTTTGTATTCTTGTAACCCAGACCTCACATGGTTCAAAGGCCCTCATCTGTTTAATAATAGGACTTCAGACATCCCTTTATTTTGTATTAGAGTAATTAATGTTAGCTGCAGTAGCAAAACAAGCTCAAAATCTCAGCGGTTTACACAGTAAATGTTTATCCTTTGCTCACATCACAACTCCCAAAGCAAGTCTGGCAGCTCTCCTCCAAGTGATGACTCAGGCATTCAGGCTCCTCTGTCTTTTGAGTTTGCTGCCCTCTATGGCCCTCTATGGGGGCTTCCCAGGTGACGCTAGTGATAAAGAAGCCGCCTGCCAATGCAGAAGACGTAAGGGACGGGGGTTCGATCCCTGGGTTGGGAAGATCCCCTGGAAGAAGGCATGGCAATCCACTGCAGTAGTTTTGCCTGGACAATCCCATGGAGAGTTGAGCCTGGAGGGATACAGGCCATAGCGTCCCATGGAGTTGGGCGTGACTGAGTTGGCTTAGCAGGCACACACGCATGGCCCTCTTGGAGTCCTCTGTATAGTATCTGAACAGAGCTGACCAGCGAGCAAGGAAAGACCAAGAGAGGGTGTCATGGAGATTTTTAGGGTCCAGGCCTGAAAGTGGCCTACCTCACTTCCGGTCGTGCTCTTTTTTTTTTTTTTTGGCATATAGTTGCTTTACAATGTTATTTTCTGCTGTACAGCAAAGTGAATCAGTCACATGTGTACATGTATCCCCTCTTTTTTGGATTCCCTTCCCCTTTAGGTCACCACAGAGCCTTGAGTAGAGTTCCCTGTGCTATACAGTAAGTTCTCATTAGTTATCTATTTTATACATAGTATCAATACTGTATGTATGTCAATCCCAATCTCCCAATTCATCTCGCCCTGCCCTCTCCCTGTTGGCGCCCCTATACCCTGCCCTTTCCCTGCTGGTGCCCCTATGTTTGTTCCGATCATGCTGCTTTGCCCACTGCAAGGGACCTAGGAGATGCAGTCTGTGTGTTCAGGAGGTGGCAACAGTATCAGTGAGCACCTAGCCCTTCCCAGCCGCAACGGTTCCTTCCGCTTTCGTGTGCTCAGAAGGAGGTGGGTGGGAAAGGTCTCATGTGGTTTCCCACTCGGTCATGCCACACCTATACCTCTGCTTTGCAGGATTCCAGACTAGTGAACTCCATTCTGCCTTGGACCACCATTCACTTTCCTGCTGGTCACTTTCTGCATTTCTAGAACTTTCTACACTCCTTCAATCAATGCTGCTGCTCTGATAAAGCTGAACTAAGGATAAGAAAAGTCTATTCCCTCAAAACATCTTTACACAGATCCTTACCTTAGGTTTTAGACAACCCAAGGCCAGACTGTAACAACACAACTTTCCTGAGGGCTTGAACATCACAGAAAGAAAATGCAATGCAGAGAAATGTGAAACTAGTATCATTGATACATATGCCTGTTCTCAGAGGCACTGGCTGAAGCCTGCACAGTCTTTGACCTCACTTGTCATGGTGGACGCCAACTTTCTCCTTTCCATGCTGGAGGAAAGAGCTCAGGCATCTCCCCCTCTGCTGAGCCATTGCTTCGTGGTCCCCAAATCCATCAAAGGTAAATGATTCTCTGCCTTCTGAGTCTTTTCTTTCTGGCCCTGGATCTTCCCATTTCCATATGCCAGGTTCTGGAAATTTCCATTCCCCTTAGAAAAATAGGCAACCCCCAGCCCACAGAAAGTGACTTCTCTCCTCAGAAATGCAATCGCCTTATTCATTTATTTTTTAAATTAAGGTATAGTTGATGTACAGTAATATTATATAAGTTACAGGGGTATGATATAGTGATTCATAATTTTTAAAGGTTATATTCCGAATGGCTACCCACTGCAGTATTCTTGCCTGGAGAATTCCATGGACAGAGAAGCCTGGCAGGCTACAGTCCATGGGGCCTCAAAGAGTCGGACATGACTGACTGACTAACACTTTCATAGTTATTATAAAACAGGACTCTGTTGGAAGGAAGCTTCTGCCAAGCACACAGTCTGGGAGTGAAAGCTTGGTGCTGAAACCAGAGAAGTTCTATGATTCCCCTTCCCATATAACTCTTGGTCCTTTTCCTGCCATGCTTGGATCTGCACAGTCCCAGGGCAGTTTTTTACAGATAGTAGTCTCTCGGCTAATACCCTGGATGAATGAATCATCAGTTCATTTGAATGGGGTCTTTTCCATCTGCTAGCTTCCAGAAGAACTGCCAGTTCACTGATGGTTTGATCCATGTTTCAAACCTACCTGTCTTTTCCATACTGTGAATCCACAAACTTTAGCTGATATCCTTTGGTCCTTTGTCTTTTGAAACTTTCCTAACTTTCTTGACAGTCAGAACTCATTGTCACCACCTTGATGCTCTATAGTAATTGGTTTCTGTTGTTAGTAAATCATTTGCATATTAGATTCCAGTTACTCACACCCAGGTCTGCCTTCCAACTAGAGTATGACTGCCTAAAGGTGGGGATTCTTTTCCTGAGTGCTTGGTACATGTTAAATGCTCAAAAGTTGTTTCTTGAAAGTACAAATCAGTAAATGAGCATTTGCTTGCTGGGGTATACCAGCCTTGGGGAAAAAAATTGAATCACTGTAACAATCAAGCAGTTTTTCTCTAGATGTGCCTTCTTCCCATTATGTATTCTTTCAATTCCGGTCAGATATTTCTGCTGTTTTGCAGGGTGAGTGTTACACATTTTTTCTCATTCATTCATTTCTCATATGTACTTTTATATGTCTATTAGGGGCAAATAATATATAAGCCCTGAGCACATAGTGTGATGATGATGTTGATGCCAATGGTTCCTGTGAGTATTTAAGAAGCTCAACAAATAGCATTTCTCTTTCCAGAATTCTGAGCCAATCCAGAAATAAGACAAAAGAGCCAGCATTTACATTCAAAGTTATAACTTAAAAAAAAGTCCTGATTAAGCTTATATTGGAGACTAAACCTTCTGTCTGTGGACAAGTGGGCTTCTAGATACTAACTGTGTGTGTTAGTTGCTTAGTTGTGTCCAACTCTTTACAACACCATGGACTGTAACCAGACAGGCTTCTCTGTCCATGGAATTCTCCAGGCAAGAATATGGGAGTGGGTTGCCTCCTCCAGGGGACCTTCCCAACCCGGGGATCGAACCTGGATCTCCCGCATTGCAGGCAGATAGTTTACCATCTGAGCTACTAGGGAAGCCCTCTAGATACTAAACCTGAGGATTAAATAGTTTTACCCACCCAGTTACAGGGGGACACTTCCCATGAAGACTGTCCTACGAAACTCACCACGGAGAAACAGAAAGTGTGCTCTCTGAGGGAAGACTGGCCCCCAAATGAAAGGACAGGGATGGATTATTCAATGAAATATGACCCTTCTAGTTATCCCATGGCTACTGCAATTTTCTTGCCGTTGGTGAGCTTTCTTGTTACCAGTGCTGAAACTGACAGCTCGGCGGTCCATATGCCCGGGAGATGCGGCCACTGCCGGTGTCAGGTGGAGGCACTTCTGCTGTGATGCCCCAGGAACACCCAAGCCAAATCCGCTGACGTCCAGTCCGGGCGATTAAAGTCTGAGCCAGCTCCAGTGGTTGCCAAAGAAGCCAAAGTTGCTGAAGCAGTGTTGGCACCAGCACGTTCGCAAACTCAGCGTCTCTCAGAGCTTACGGATAAAGAGCTCTTGTGGTTTCGACTCGTCCTTTTCCTGCAACCACCGCCCCCCTCCCCGCCCCCAGGCTGCGACAGTGAGGACTGAGCAGGAGCACAGTCTGAGGGATGGATAGAGCCGCGCGCAGGACAGTCGTGGGGATGAAGCCATAGGTCTTTCATGCCATCTCAGAGAGGCGTCACCGGAACAGAAAAAGGAGTGCTCGCCGTAAAGCCTTTCTCCTGTGTGTCTATCTGGATCAGTCCACCTGCACTGAATGATGAATTAGAAATGCTTGACTTAGAAATATGTAATTACCTTGTGAATATCTGCAGTGTGTTTTTATTTTGGTGTTAACAACATTAATATCTGACATGTACAAGTTAAATGTAAACTAGTAAAATGTGACTGTTCTTTATAACCCAGTATTGGTATTAATTAATGTTGTAATATTTCAGAGGCCTCAAACACCAAAAGAGTTTGGGGCTCTCTCAGCCTCCCCGAGATCCCCCACCTCACCCCTTTTGTTCATTTACTGCTTCCATTCTGTACCTCTAAAAGTGAGTGTTAGTCGTTTAGTTGTGTCTGACTATTTGCAGACCCACCAGACTCCTCTGTTCATGGGATTCTCGAGGCAAGAATACTGGACTGGGTTGCCATTCCCTTCTCCAGGGGATCTTCCTGACCCAAGGATCGAACCCGGTCTCCCACATTGCAGGCAGATTCTTTACTGTCTGAGCCATCAGGGAAGCTGGTATCAAATTTGTTTGCCTTAAAAGTCTCTTTCCTGAAAAGGAGTCATTTCCCAGAAGGTCCCTCCACACCTCATTTAGGTAGATCCAACCCCTCACCCCTGCCAGTCCTTGTAACACGCCTCAACTTGCCTGAGTCCTGGAATGAACTCAGCTTAGGCTCGTGCTGGATTTCCTGCCTGAGCAAGGGGTGGATCAGGAAAGGCTTACCTGAATTAATCCAGGAGCTTAATTAAACTAATAAAAGCAACTTTCACAGGGCGGATATAAAAAGGACGCTGTTTCTTGGATTTGTTTCTATTCTTTTTCCAGCTTTAGCTTCTATTCAATCTTTAGCCCTGACTAAATCAGGATATTTCAATAGTCACACCTAGAAGTCTGGCAAGTACGATCATAATTTTGAACACAATTTCTTTGGGGATTTGAATGAACAAAGCTTGTTTGGGAGTTCTAGATCTTACTGCATGTTGTTTCTTTTCACAGAAGTCTCACTTCTGCTTATTTTATTTTTAGGACTCAAATGTATTACTGATTTGTGTTTCTCTGAATTCCATGGTGAAGGTGCTTATTGAAAAGACCGAGGTTCAATATTCTGTAATGACCTACATAGGAGAAGAATTTTAAAAAGAATGAATGCATGTATATGTGTAACAGATTCACTTTACTGTACCTGAAATTAACACAACATTGTAAATTAACTATGTTGTTGTCTAGTCCCTAAGTTGTGTCGAACTCTTCAACGTCCTGGTCCTGTAGCCAGGCAGGCTCCTTTATCCATGAAATCCTCTAGGTAAAAATACTGCAGTGGGTTGCCATTTCTTTCCAAGCCAGGGATCAAACCCACGTCTCCTGCATTGGCTGGCAGATTCTTTACTGCTGAGCCACTGATCAACTACACTCCAATAATTTTTTTTTTTTTTTTTAAGAAATAACTGAGAGACTGGAGGCAGGTGGAGAAAGTAGATAAAATTTCCATACTTGACTTCAAAAAATGTAAATAATCATGATATTTTTATTACAGATCAAATAAGTGTTACTTTTTACCAGCTCTCCTGCTGCTGACCAACTGATCTAACCAGTTCCTCTCCCACACACAGCATCATCCCTCAATTTAGAATGAAGCCCATAATTCATGACAATTTTGGGGTGGTTGTGGCCACTACTGCTTCACTGGCTATTTTAGCCGAAACCATCACTAGCATATATCCGCCTCAGGCACAAGCTGAAGGCTGGGTGGCCTGATGCTATCTTATGTAACTGGAGCATTGCTTCTGGTAGTGAGGAGTTGCCTTTAAATTACTCCAGTGAGCCTCTCTCCAGTTCACCGGTCTTTCCCAGCAATAAGGAAAGCAAGAGAAACTGCCAAGATGGTCTTGATGGAGCAGGATTTAAGGGGAGGTGAAAAAATAAGGAAGAGTCATCTGTTGGAAGATGCCACGCAGGCCCAGGGATGTTATACAGTCTAACACTGATCACCTCTCTTCCAGGTGGGAATGTTGGCAGAGCCAAGAGGAGGGTGCGGTGGTTCTCAGTCAGGGTTCCTGGCATGCTTGGGGGCATCTAGTAATGTGTGTGTTAATGTGAGTGTTAAATGTGTGTACTGTTCACAAGACTGTTTTTTACTAGATTATTTGTGCCTTGGGGACAAGGATCTTACCTCTATCATTTCAATGGTGTATACCCAGCTGGGCACTTCCCAGGCTCTTGATAAATATATGTTGAATAAAATATGCCCTGTTTGAAATTCTCCTTTTAGCTCTGTTTATATGCTAAAAAAAAAAAATCCACTGTTTCCCCATCTATTTCCCATGAAATGATGGGACTGGATGCCATGATCTTCATTTTCTGAATGTTGAGCTTTATTTGTGGACAAAACTGAGGACTTTAGCCTGAAAGACAGTCTCTTAGATAGCTCTGAGGGACTGCTCTGAAGAGATAAGGGAGGAGCCAGGATCTATAGGAGTTTTTGCAACAAAAGCTAGGTGACTGGAACATCAAAAGATTACTGTTACTCACAGCCAGCCAGACATCTCAAGTTAATGAATCTAGCATGCTTTTCTGTGTCTGGGAAGATGGAAGAGTCTCTGTGTGTGTGCTCAGTCATATCTTGACCCTTTGTGACCCCATGGACTGTATCCACTCAGACTCCTCTGTTCATGGAATTCTTCAGGCAAAACACTGGAGTTGGGTGTCATTTCCTCCTCCAGGGGATCTTTCCAACCCAGGGATCGAACCCATGCCTCCTGCATTGGCAGGCAGATTCTTTACCACTAAGGCCACCTGTGAAGCCCCATGTCTGGGCTCACTAAATTCATTCCTTTGATATGCACCTTAACTGTCTTAGACAGTATCCTGCTTTTCTCCATCCTGAATCCCCTCAGGGTGCACCTTTAGGGGAGGCTGCAGTGGCTGATGGTTTGTTGGCTGTAACATCCTTGGTTTATTGATATGGTAGGTGATGACTTTATCCGTAATTTGAATACGTATTTTTCTCTAGGTTGAATAGACCTTGTCAGGTGCCAAGTAATTTCAAAAGGATTAATTAGTTGGAGGATAAACTTTGAGATATTTTTTTAAGACAGTAGAGAAAAAGCACTCCCAAGTGTTATTGGCCACCATGTTAAGTGCCTCTGAGAACTTCCAGTCTCGTGCTACAGATGTTGTATCATCATTCTTCCTACAGCAGGATAAGTTTTAAAATTAGATGTTCTTGAGTTTACATGATCAATATGCATTGGAAGCAGCAATGCTCATTTCAGCGGGTCTGTAGCAATCCTGGTATTGTTAGGGTGTTTCACTGGACAGGGTCCAAAGCCCTCAATTATGTACCTTCATTTACACTCTTTCATGGCAAGCAGACAATAGACTCGACTTCTTATCATATATCCCAGCATGTGGGATAATGCAAAGTGGAAACAGCATGGCCAGTTGAGTATGGAGAGCTCAATATGGTAGGAGTATTAGCTCAGCTGGTCAAGAAACCACCTGCAATGCAGGAGACCCTAGTTCAATTCCCATGTTGGGAAGATCCCCTGGAGAAGGGATAAGCTACCCACTCCAGTATTCCTGGGTTTCCCTGATGGTTCAAATGGTAAAGAATCCACCTGCAATGCAGGAGACCTGCATTTCATTCCTGGGTTGGGAAGATCCCCTTGAGGAGGGCATGGCAACCCACTCCAGTACTCTTGCCTGGAGACTTCCATGAACAGAGGAGCCTGGCGGGCTATAGCCCATGGGATTGCAAAGAGTCAGATATGACTGAAGCGACTTAGCACAGCCGATTGTGTATATACGGAACCTAGAAAGAGTTAATAATGCTCTAAGCTGGGTGGATGGACATTTGTTGTTTGCCTCCCTGGTATCCAGTCCTTTTGCTGCTATCAATGGCCCCTATTTTTATTTTGAGATCCACTCTTGCTCCCTTTCATTCCTGTGGCCTGGAGTAGGCCCTTGCTCTGGGGACTGAAGTCTCAGCCAATGGCTGTAACATATTTTCCNCATTTGTTGTTTGCCTCCCTGGTATCCAGTCCTTTTGCTGCTATCAATGGCCCCTATTTTTATTTTGAGATCCACTCTTGCTCCCTTTCATTCCTGTGGCCTGGAGTAGGCCCTTGCTCTGGGGACTGAAGTCTCAGCCAATGGCTGTAACATATTTTCCTGGCATAAGACCTAGCCTAATCTAGTCAGTGTGTTTCTCTGGATTTTTCTAGAGAATACTGAGTCAAATATTCCCCACTCTTTTCTACCAGATTTGGACCTCAAAGGAACTTATTCCGGGAACATGTAGCAGCCACTTGGGGGTTCATACAGGGAGAGCCTATCTGAGAATGGAATCAAAGTAGAGTTAGCTGAGTCATGGCACAGAGAAAAAAAATGGGTCCTGGAGATACCACTTGAGCCCCTGCACCATGGTGTACCTGAAATCCTGAAATTTCTACTTGCATGAGACAATGAGTTTCTTTTTTGAATTAGGCCAATTTGAGTTGAATATTCTATTACTTGGAACTGCAAAAATCCCAGTGTATACATTCAGTCAGCCAAATTCTTTTGTCAAGTCCAAAGGGCAAGCACAGGGTGAAGACTTTGAAGAAAAAAACAGGCAAATGGTAAGAGGACGCTGGAAGGGTCTATGACACATGGCCATGAAGTAAAAGGATCTCTAATGATGGCCTTGAATGGGGACATGCAAATGACTGGGTTGGCTGTTAAAATCCTACTTTTCTCACAATTCTTATTTTTAGTTCATATTCTGGATAAATCCCAAATATTCTTATTTAAAACATAGCTTTAGAAATCTAAATATGGGATATAAACCTTCCCAAGGCCTACTGACCTTCGGAGAAATATTTGAACCATAAAATCCAAAAATAAACTAAGTCCACTTTTTAAAAGATT
>SJYT01035309.1:0-14998 GCA_006410635.1 Cephalophus harveyi | reverse complement strand
AGAGTCACTTTCACTGCATCATATTCATTAAAAGTGAGTCATTAAAAGGCCAACCCATTTTCAAGGGGGAAGGCAATTAAACTCTGCCACACTCGTATCTAAGAATTTCCAGACATGCTTTCAAACCAGGTGACTCTTCTCTGCTCCATGTGGTGTGAGCATGCCCAAAACCTTTCTTTCCACATGGTTCTCACCTTCAAGGAGGTTACTGTGGGCTTGTTCACATGGTATCTATTTGGGGAGAGGATGATTTGAAGCTGAGGTCTCTGGAGGCCTTGGCTCAAACTGGCAGAATATAATTTTTCCCACTTTCTATAGGTCAAGCTGGTCTCAAGTCCAGTCCAGACATAGAGAATGGGAAAATCCTCTATCTTCTGATGTGAGAATTTGAAAGCCCTTGTGGCTATTTTGAATCTATCCCATGTGCCCATCCAAACTTCTTTCCTTAAACACTAAGAGTTAAGGAGCTAAGTCCTAAGATGCAAGGAGGGTTAGTTATCCTCTCTTTTCCATTCCTTGTTTGTAAAGTGCATAGCAAGAGAGTTTGTTGAAAAGAGTTTCTGCCCATGTTTCCTTTCTGTCTTGCAGGGAATGCCTCTTCCTTTCTTCCCTGGAGAAAGCTTACTCATGAACCCTGCCAGACCTTTAAGCAGACTCACCAATCAACTAACTCTCCACCTGAGAGATGTTAAGGCAAGTAGGGGTTTGCAATCTTCAGGGGATGGTCAAGTAGAAGTCCTCAGCATTATCCTTTTCATCCTCCCCAAACCAAACTCAATGCTGAATTGTGAACGAAGCATTGAACCACTGCCTCAATATTTTACAGGGTGTAAGATCAGAAGGTGTGAGTTTCCTTGGCAAACTGCCTCCTCTATAAACGTATAGGGTTGGATGAGACAGGGTGAGCTGAGGTCAGTGCTGAGCCTCACTGAGTGGTTTTTCATTTCCTCTCCAATTATCCCTGTGTTCTTCCCACATGAGGAATATTCTCTTTAAGGCCCTTTTCTTCTTGTGAGGATGCTGTACTTCCCCACAGATTCAGGGAGGCCCAGCCCCAATCCCTCTTGTCTTACACCCACTCAGCCACCTGGGGCTCCAGTTAGAGTCAGTGAAATCTTCCCTGTCGGCTTCTGCTGGCTCTGAAGGGAGGGGGTGGGGGTTGCTGAACTCAACCTTCATCTCAGCTCAACAGGGATAGAGAAGTAGGTGGGGGCTCCTGTCTGGCTCTGGGCTTCCCAGGTGGTGCTAGTGGTAAGAACCTGCCTGCCAGTGCAGGAGACATAAGAGACTCAGGTTCAATCCCTGGGTCAGGAAGATTCCCTGGAGGAGGCCTTGGCAACCCACTCCAGTATTCTTGCTGGAGAATCCCATGGACAGAGGAGTCTGGTGGGTTACAGTCCATGGGGTTGCAAAGAGTGGGACGCGACTGAAGCCGTTTAGCATGTACACCAGGCTGACTCACTTGTGAGCTGACACCACCCCAGTTTCTTTCCAGCGGCAATAACCGTGGCTGTGTGGCATGCTCAGTCGTGTCTGACTCTTTGCAACCCCATGGGCTGTAGCCCGCCAGGCTCCTCTGTCCATGGGATTTTTTCAGGCAGGAATACTAGAACAGGTTGCCATTTCCTACTCCAGGGGGTCTTTCTGACCCAGGGATCAAAACTGTGTCTCTTGCATTTCCTGCACTGGCAGGCAGATTGTTTACTACTGCGCCACCTGGGACTCCCCAGTGAATCCCCGTGGCTAATTCATCTTAAATTACCCCAAAGCAATCATACCCCACCAGGGAGAGAACTAGTTTTGCTTTTTCATTGACCTTGAACACAATTTTTACCCTACTTCTTTTGAAATAGTAGCCCTGGCAGTATTACTGTAGAGGTTCATTTACCTCATTTTCATTATAGAGATCTTTACATTCACTGCTTCCCAGGTGGCTTCACATGTGGCATAGTGTTAAAGAATCTGTCTGCCAATGGAGAAGATAGAGGAGAAGCAGGTTCAGTCTCTGGGTTGGGAAGATCCCCTGGAGAAGGAAATGGCAACCCACTCCAGTATTCTTGCCTGGGAAAACCCATGGACAGAGGAACCTGATGAGCTATAGCCCATGGAGTCACAAAGAGCTGGTTGCACACATATTTACTGCAAAGGTCTTTATTTGGTCTCTGGGATAAATGGCACAATGCTTGATTGGGTATCTCTTGGGTTCTTGAATTTCTTTCCTTGAAGCTAGGTTGCAGATGGAGTTGAGGGGTGCGTGGCAAGAAACCTGGGAGGTTTCCGTTTATTCCTGAAAGAATATCCCCAAAGGGGATCAGGGATCAGGTTGGAATGTCCTTCCCTACTAAATATATTTAATTAGATCTAAGAATCTCAGGAGGATAATATGGCATAGGACAGGGGTCATCAAAAGAATGTAGGTATAAAAAAAGATACAAATGAACTTATTTACAAAACAGAAACTCAGACATAGAAGACAAATTCACAGATACAGAAAACAAACTTATGATTACCGAAGGATAAGTACAGGGGAAGGTGATTTTTAAATTCTAAAAGAAGACTACATAAGCATAGTTTTCAAATATAGACAAGTTTATAACAGGTAGTGGGGTATGTAACTAGAACCACACCACTTGTTAGATATACCACAGTGTAGATATAACAGAAGAGACTTGTTTCAAAACAATTTCCCCAGAAAAAAGTTTTGTACTTTAAAGTTGTTTCTAATTATGAGAAAACATTGTAGACCAAGTGTCTTCCCAAGAGGTGTTGGAATCTTACTGTTGGATGTAAGCAGCTTTCTATTCTCCCTCCCTCCCTTTCTTCCTTCTCTTTCTTCCATTTAATAACTTTTGGAGTATATCTGTGTGCCTGATAACTTCACTAGATTCTGGAGATGTTGCAGTGAACCAGGAACAAAATTCTTGTCCTCAGGTGCCCACAATCTAGAAATCTTGAGGATTCTAATAGATCCTGACTACATGTGTAAAAACCATAAGGGAGCTACAGTGTAGACTGTATCAAATGAGCTACTGTCCTGATAAACTGCCCCAGGACTTCACTAACCATGTCCCACCACCCCAGTCTACCCCTGGATTGTTCTGCCTGATCTTCTGATTAGCCCCAACTTTGCCATTTCAAACTTGGAGGCAGCACTCAGAAAAATCATAAAGCATCTTCCTATTTTCTTTTGGGCTTCCCTGGTGGCTTAGATGGTAAAGAATCTGCTTGCAATATGGGAGACCTGGATTTGATCCCTGGGTTGAGAAGATCCCCTGGAGAAGGGAATGGCAACCCACTCCAGTATTCTGGCCTGGAGAATTCCATGGACTCTACAAAGAGGCAGACACAAATTTCACTTTCACCATCTTCGTTCAGATCAACACGTTTGCTAGGCTTTTAGCAGCACAGTAAACATGGACCACTGATTGCTTTTGTAAATTGAATTTCATCAGCTTTATGATTAACAGAAATATCTCCAAGTTGCGGTAGCATGATTGTGAGTCCTATTTTTACTTTAAAAATATATTTCTTTTAGTTTTATTGAGATATAATAGATATCTGTGTAGGTTTAAAGTATATAGCATAATGATCTGATTTACACACATCATGAAGTGATTATTACAATGTTTATCATCTCATATAGATCAAATATTAAAATTTTTTTCTTGTGATGAGGATTCTCATGATTTACTCTCTTAACTTTCATATATAATATATGGCAGTGTTAATTATGTTTATCATATTGTATTGATATATTACATCCCTAGTATTTATCTTTTGATCACCTTCATCCAATTTCCCTACCTCCTGCAGATAACCACAAATCTGATCTCTTTTTATTTGAGTTTGTTTTGAAGTATAATTGACCTACTACACTATGCTAGTTCCTGTTCCACAAGATAGTGATTCAATATTTCTGTACATTTCAACGGATCACCACAAGAAGCCTAGTCACAATATGTCACCATACAAAGATGTTGCATGGTTATTGAGTAAGTACTAGTTCTAGGTGGCGATGGTCACTATCTTTTTTTTTTTTTTAATCAGGCATCTCAGAGGTATGAGAGAGAATGTCTTGGAGCTGTCATATAGGTGCCTTTGTAAAGAGGTTGATATATTTTATTCCTAGATATTTATTCTTTATTATTTATTTATTACCTTTATTTATTACCTTTATTCTTTACCTACAGCATTAAAACAACTTGAAATCAAGGGCACTTTCCAACTGTCACTTTAACCCCACCCCCATTTCAAGGAATTTTTATGACAACTCTTAAGTATCTTTTCCATAATTAGAAAGGCCAAATTATATGCAGCAGATTTTTGTACACATTCTATTCTATTCCAATCATTTGGAAATTGATAATCCCAATGTCCATCTAGTCAAGGCTATGGTTTTTCCAGTCGTCATGTATGGATGTGAGAGTTGGACTCTATAAAGAAAGCTGAGCACCGAAGAATTGTTGTTTTTGAACTGTGGTGTTGGAGAAGACTCTTGAGAGTCCCTTGGACTGCAAGGAGATCCAACCAGTCCATCCTAAAGGAGATCAGTCCTGGGTGTTCATTGGAAGGACTGATGTTGAAGTTGAAACTCCAATACTTTGGCTACCTGATGCGAAGAAGTGAGAGAAGCAGGACAAGAAGGGGATGACAGAGGATGAGATGGTTGGATGCTATCACCAACTCAATGGACATGAGTTTGGGTGGACTGTGGGAGCTGGTGATGGACAGGGAGGCCTAGCGTGCTGCAGTTCAGGGGGTCACAGAGTCGGACACGACTGAGCGACTGAACTGAACTGAATTCCAATGTAGGGCTCCCAGGTGGTGCTTCCCAGTGGTAAAGAATCTGCCTGCCAATGCAGGAGATATAAGAGATGCAGGTTTGATCCCTGGAGTGGGAAGATCCCCTGGAGAAGGAAATGGCAACCCATTTCAGTGTTCTTGCCTGGGAAATCCCATGGACAGGGAAGCCTAAAAGGCTACTGTCCATGGGGTCACAAATAGTCAGACATGACTGACCATCTGAGCAATCCCAATATAAAACAATTGACATCTTTCTACTGACAGGTCACAAGGCATTTATAGCATTTTATTTTAATAAAAGTTGTGGGAAGAAGGGATAATTTTGTCTACCAAATTACTTCATAGCAAATTAATTATAATTAACACTGATCTTAAGTGATATCTTGATAATTTCATGAAGAAATTGACATTTTGTTCAGGCAGGGAAGTGAGAAGGCTCAATTCTTCATGTTTGCAGGATTCATTAATTTATACATGTTATAATTAAGGGAAGTAATGGTGTTTATTGTGGCAGTTCAAGACAGAGGCCAGAGATACATGGCAGAAATCTTGCCCAAGCACCCTATACCACTCGATTTAATGTTACATATTTTCCTTTGCTTTCCCTGAGCAAAGTATTGATCCCTCATGATTTGAAAGTAAAGAAATCTTTCACCTTTTGGAAAGACCACGGAGATCTAGGTTTAGTTCATTCGAGGAAATATGTTCAAAGATACAGATGGCGTCCCAAAATGCAGTGGTCCAAATCTAGGAGGCTTGGGGTCAGTCGCTCTTCTAGCTTAAATCCGTCTCATAGAGTAAAATATAAATGGGAACTGAGACACACAGCACAACATTGCAAAATGTGAGCCAAAACATGCCTCCTCGAGTCCTGCCACTCCTTACTTAGATCACAGCGGTTAAGCTCTGGCCGTCAGATGTCTATGGCAATGCACTCTTGTCTGGAGGTGTTTGTTCAACAAGCATTTCATCTTGTCATCCTTTATATCTGCACAAAGCTGAAGAGGAGGTAAGGAGTGAGGTTTGCAGAGTTGAGGGATGGGAAGGGAATGAGTGGCTTAGATGTTTTTTGCCTTTGAGAAGTGTCCCTCTACGACCAACCTCGACCCTGTCCTCGTGTTCAGAGGTGTAGTTACAGTCTGAAAAATGTGCCCCCTAATTTAGATTGTATCCCTCTTCGGCTTAACAAAACGACATTTTTATTCGGGATTGTTGTGTCAAACGTGTGATATCGACCCTTAAACAACATGGAGTTTAGGGCTACTGATCCTCACAGAATCAAATCTATGTTTAATTATAGCTGGCCCTCCATTGCCCTGGTTCCCCCCTTTCATGGTTCCATATCTGAGGATTCAATGACCACAGACCATACTGTGATATTCACTATTGAAAAAAAATCCATTAAGCGTTCCCAGGCAGTCCAAACCCCATGCTATTCACGGGTCAACTCTATTTCCTATCAAAGACCAAAAGCAAGAGTAGAAAAGTATGCCTTCCTTTCCTGAAGTAAAGGGGTCTTCTTAAGGATGCTGAGGGGGCACCTGAGGCCTGTGGGTGATGAGGTAAATCCTCTGAGCAGAGCTGCTCCCCAAGTGTGAAGGGGTTCCGGGCAGCTTGTTGTCAGAGGGAACACAGGGGCCGCATCAAACAGGAGTCTCACCATGGAAACGTCTGGACATTTGCATCCGCTGGTAGAAGACGCTTACTCCTTGGAAGAAAAGTTATGTCCAACCTAGATAGCATTTTCAAAAGCAGAGACATTACTTTGCCGACTAAGGTCCGTCTAGTCAAGGCTATGGTTTTTCCTGTGGTCATGTATGGATGTGAGAGTTGGACTGTGAANNNNGCTCTCAGCTCTGCTCAACTCTACTTCAGCCCAGAGTTTCAACCACTGTATCTCCTCTTCCTTTCCTGCCTCTGACCATCACTGCAAACCTCATTCCTAGACAGGACCCTTAACCAATCTTTGTGTTGCTACCCTTGCTGCTTGCTTATTGCTCTGTATTCTCCAGCTCTTCCATTACCTGGCAACCAGGGCCTTCCACATCCTTCCTGGTCTGGATGCTCCAGACCTCGGGACAACACTCAGATATTCTCCTCCATCACAGCCTTCCCAGCAAAGCGTCCACATTTGTCTGGCAAAATATGTTCAGCGTCTTTGAGGTTGAGTGAAGAGTCTCTCTAGCAGTGGTCCTTGTTCTGTTTTTGTTGACTCAACTCAGCTGAGGGATGTGGGCAACTACATCCATAATAGTGCCTCCCCAGTCCAGGGATGTTCAGCAGGGGAGGATGGAGAAGTTTGGGCATGCCTTCATGAAGGGGTACCAAATTCCCTTACAGTGGGAGAAAAGTTTTAATGGTAAAAATGTTCCTCCTCCCTTGCCGATGCCTCTGATATATCTCCAGGGCAGCAAGCCTTCTTTCCACTACCCGTTTCTTTAGGAATCACAGTAGCTCATGTTTTTCCAACAGGAGCCCCAAAGGAAGGAAAACAAGGGCTACAGTTCAGAGTTTATCTGGAGTCTCCTTCCCATTAGCACAGGACGTGCAGAGTATGTGTGTCTTGGTCCTAGCTGTTTTTTTCCTCTGTCTACAGTGAGTAAAAGCCGTTGAGAGCAGGAGTGGGTAATCACACCTCACAATGCCACTTCAGTTGAGGTGAATATATCTTTCCTGCATTCTGTGAATGAAATGAATGATCTGGAAGGAAAATACTAAGAGAGAGAGACTGGCTGTAAGGGTGGCCAGAATTGGGAGAGAAGCAGGTGGGGGGAAAGGAGAACTTACTTCTTGCCACCCACTCTCCTGAACTGTCATTTGCCTCTGGGCAATACTCTCATTATTTCTGACCTTTATTCTCTAAGATAAAATTTGTTTCCTGTGGTCAGCAGCACAAGGATGTCCTTGAAATAGCTATTCATGCTTCTGTTCCCTTTGCATCCTCTAGGACTTTGTGTCCATAAAGTATCTTTCTGGTTGTTACTGATGTTTATTAAGGTTGCTACTGATGTTTATTAAGGTTGCTATTGGCTCTGAAGGGCTGATGGAAAAATTGCTATTCTGTATCCACAGTCCTTTTGCCTTCACTGCAGGAAACCCAGGTTCCAACCCTGGGTTGGGAAGATCCCCTGGAGAAGGGAATGGCGACCCACTCCAGTATTCTTGCCTGGAGAATTCCATGGACAGAGGAGCCTGGCAGGCTACAGTCCGTGGGGTCACAAAGAGCCAGACACGACTAAGTGACGAGCGCACAACCATAGTCCCACTTTTCAGAGAGAGAGGGGTCATCTCCTAGCAGTGCCATTTTTCAGAGGCAAAATCAGTCATGTGATATAATGCCGGACAATGGAGGGAGGAATGATAAGGCCTAATTCTCCTTAAATCAGAACACGAATGTCACCTTCAGCATTTTATTTCAGAGTTTGGGAGTTTCTGAAGCCAGTATAGAGCCATAGGTATGTGGAGAAACCCATGAATAAATGGCAGACTCAGTCAGTTCAGTTTAGTCGCTCAGTCATGTCTGACTCTTTGCAACTCCATGAATTGTAGCACACCAGGCCTCCCTGTCCATCGTCAACTCCTGGAGTTCACTCAAACTCATGTACATCCATCCAGTTGGTGATGCCATCCAACCATCTCATCCTCTGTCGTCCCCTTCTCCTCCTGCCCTCAATCCCTCCCAGCATCAGAGTCTTTTTCAATGAGTCAACTCTTCGCATGAGGTGGCGAAAGTACTGAAGTTTCAGCTTTAGCATCATTCCTTCCAAAGAAATCCCAGGGCTGATCTCCTTTCGAATGCGGTCCAAGGGACTCTCAAGAGGGTTCTCCAACACCACAGTTCAGACTAACTGTGGCACATTAAGCAAGAGTAAGTCTGACTAAGGAAGGCTATTGCAAACTGTTATTTATCTTGTCTTTCATTCTAAAAATTAAATACTGTCTATAATTGTCAGTTAAGCAATAGATAAACATATCAATACATGTATTTAAAAGGATTATTTAACTAGAGACTTTACTTTTAATTTGAAAAGTTTCTTTTTACTTTAACTTATTTACTTCTCTTGATGTGGTGCACAGGCTTAGTTGCCCTGTGACATGTGGGATCCTAGTTCCCTGATCAGGGATCAAAACTGAGCCCCCTACATTGGAAGGTGGATTCTTATGCGGTGGACCACTAGGGAAGTCCCTACTATAAATTTTTATTTTATTTTTTAAGAAACTGAAAAATTGAAAGATGTGAAAAAAGAACCAAACAGAACTTCATTGTTAAGTATGATAATCAGTCAGCCCCTTGTAGGTGTTTATTTTTTATTTTAAATTAATTTATGTGTTTTAATTGGAGGCTAATTACTTCACAGTATTGTGGTGGTTTTTGCCATACACTGACATGAATCAGTCATGGATGTACATGTGTCTCCCATCCCAACCTACCATAAACTTTATAAACACAGTAGACAAGGTTAATTCAGAATGACTAAAATTACATATGTATTAATTACATGTGGTCTGCCTTATCACAAACTCAGTCAAGTATAATTATCTATATCATACTGTATATACCATATATTTTGGCTGAAATAATTGATTTCAAAATCCTCCATAGTAGAAATTATTGAAATCCTTGCCCAGGTGTGTCTAGGAAACTTGTTTTTGTTCTGATATTGTTTGCTTGTTCAGTTCCAGGTTGCACAGATGTTCCTGGCTTATACTGTTGTATAAGATGTCGTGGCTTATACCATTTTTATATCAGGACCTCCTGTTGCTAACAGAGAACTTTCACTCTGTTAACGGCAGTGGTTCAAAGTTTGGATTTTCAGCTTAGAGTTTGTGATTCATCAGTCACAGCTTAGAGCAGTTGCTGTCTTTCAATACTATTTAAAAAGTGCCTGTTCAGTTCAGTTCAGTTCAGTCGCTAAGTCGTGTCCAACTCTTTGCGACCCCATGAATCACAGCATGCCAGGCCTCCCTGTCCATCACCAACTACCAGAGTTCACTCAAACTTATGTCCGTCGAGTCGGTGATGCCATCCAGCCATCTCATCCTCTGTCATCCCCTTCTCCTCCTGCCCCCAATCCCTCCCAGCATCAGGGTCGTTTCCAATGAGTCAACGTTTTGCATGAGGTGGCTAAAGTATTGGAGTTTCAGCTTCGACATCAGTCCTTCCAATGAACACCCAGGACTGATCTCCTTTAGGATAGACTGGTTGGATCTCCTTGCAGTCCAAGGGACTCTCAAGAGTCGTCTCCAACAACATCAGGGTCGTTTCCAATGAGTCAACGTTTTGCATGAGGTGGCTAAAGTATTGGAGTTTCAGCTTCGACATCAGTCCTTCCAATGAACACCCAGGACTGATCTCCTTTAGGATAGACTGGTTGGATCTCCTTGCAGTCCAAGGGACTCTCAAGAGTCTTCTCCAACACCACAGTTCAAAAGCATCAATTCTTCAGTGCTCAGCTTTCTTCACAGTCCAACTCTCACAACCATACATGACCACTGGAAAAACCATAGCCTTGACTAGACAGACCTTTGTTGGCAAAGTAATGTCTCTGCTTTTGAATATGCTATCTAGGTTGGTCATAATTTTCCTTCCAAGGAGTAAGCGTCTTTTAATTTCATAGCTGCAATCACCATCTGCAGTGATTTTGGAGCCCAAAAAAATAAAGTCTGACACTGTTTCCACTGTTTCCCCATTTATTTCCCATGAAGTGATGGGACCATATGCCATGATCTTAGTTTTCTGAATGTTGAGCTTTAAGCCAACTTTTTCACTCTCCTCTTTCACTTTCATCAAGAGGCTTTTCAGTTCCTCTTCACTTTCTGCCATAAGGGTGGTGTCATCTGCATATCTGAGGTTATTGATATTTCTCCCGGCAATCTTGATTCCTTCTTATGCTTCTTCCTGTCTAGCGTTTCTCATGATGTACTCTGCATATAAGTTAAATAAAAGAGTGACAATATACAGCCTGTTACCTGTAACCTATTACTCAAAAAAGGCATCCCTCTGTATTTTTATCATTTGCCAACTTTTTGTTTCTCTCTAAATGCTGCTTGCAAGCTGCTTCTTCTTCTTTTTTTTTTTGCCTCAGAGGCTGCCAGACAGAAAGAGGAAAAGGCAGAATAATGGATGATGGGGAGACGTGTTTTACAGCCTCTGGATTTTGGGTAGGAAGAAATGTGTGTGGCTCCAATATGAAATGAAAAGGCTACTGCTGCTGGGAAATTGGGAGGGAGGCAGAGATGCCGGAGCAACAGTATTAAACAGAACTCTGGCTGCAGAGATCCTAGATTTTAGTATTTAACCATTTCACATCCTTTTTTGGGCAGGCTGCAGAAATGTCTTTCAAAACAAGCACCAAGCAATCTGGAGTTTTGGCTCTTAAAAAAGCTAGCAAATAGAATTTGAAAAGTGTGTTTAAAAAACTTAAAAGGATTGGAGTTTAAGGAAGAAAGTGTTATTCACAGTTGCCACATTTCAAGATGATTAAATTCTTTTATCTGCTCGTTAATTTTCTACAGCGTCAGCTGTGACTCTTGGTCACTCAGCCTGGCTTATACCCAATGAGCTATTCTGGCAAACTTGCCCACCTTCACCCTCTTTCTCCCTGCTTCTCACCAAATCCTTAGCCAAAATCATAATTTAGATGCCTGCCTAGGTCTTGCTTAAGATACATTTTCCAAACTGGGTTCTACAGAATTGTGTTCCACAGCTGTTGATAACGGTGCTGAGCTGTAAACAGTAGGAAAATACTGGATTAAATTAAGGGAAATGGTTCATTGGTTTCAGGATTTCTCAGGATGTTTAATATGTTAATTTACTGGTAACTGGCAAAGAGGAACACGATATCCATGTTTCCCAGGTTGGTGTGATCACAGTGGACCATTTTGTGGTATGTTTGTGTTAACTTTAAGGGTTTTCAGTGCATCCAAAGGATGGTTTGAGAAATGCTGGCCCAAGAACATCCCCTGATCAGTATTCTCTAATAAATATATCTATACTGGATCCAACCCAGGTAGTATGAGGAACAGGTAAGGAATGGAAACCCAGTTCCTTTCTCTGCCTCCGTGTGGTAGTTAAGGGCCTGCCTGAAATCTCTGAGTTGTTCTGGTTCCAACTCTCCCACCTACAGCTTCTAAGTCCAGCATTCAAGGATCTCCATGCCATGGCTGCAAATTCTCTTCCCAATTTTACCACCTGAAGTTTACAGGGCAGGGGTGGTGGCAGTACATAAACAGATAAAGCAATAGCTGGTGTCTCAATATCATCCACCTGTAAGCACTGAATTATTCATTCCTTGAACCAATCCCTATGGTCTCCCACCTCTACCCTTTTCTCATCCTCCCCTTTACCCTGAATGTCTGTTCTTCCCATCTTGCTTGTCAAAATCCACCTGGTCCTTTGAGGGTGATCTCAAGTGCCACCTCTTCCAGACAGCCTTTCTCCATCACCTCTTTCCAGAATGGAAAGTTGTCCTTCTGTCTGGTGTATGTTGCAGGAGGATTCTTTACCTTCTCAGCTACCAGGGAAGCCCATATGTATGTATGTGTATATATATATATTTGATGAAATACTACTCAGCCATATAAAAGAATGAAAGTTTACCATTAGTACAACATGGATGGACTTGAAGGGCATCGTGCTAAATGAAATAAGTCAGACAAAGACACACACTGTATGATCTCACTTACATGGGGAATCTAAAAAATACAACGAGCTAGTGAATGTAACAGAAAAGAAGCAGAGTCACGCATATAGAGAAGCTGCTAGTGGCTACCAGTGAGGAGAGGGGAGAGAGGGGGACTATGTAAGGGGTAGGGGAATAAGAGGTACACACTATTACATATAAAATCAGCTACAAGGATATATTGTACAACACAGAGGAAATAGCCAATGTTTTATAATAACTATAAATGGAGTGCAGCTGTTGTATACCTGTAACTTACATACTTCAATTTAAATTTCAGCTGTATTTCAGTTTAAAAAAGAAGGTGTTCTTCTCTTTTCTTTCAACCATCACAGCCCCTTGACTACTTGTCATGATATTTAACATTGTGCCTTTTGTGATAATTTGCTGTGGTTTCTCTGTTTGTGTTCTTTAATAATACTAACTCTTGAGTACCTGCCATGTATCAGGTATTTTGTTAGTTGTTTTACATACTTCTGCTTGACTAACTCTGACAAGTTAGTGTTATTATATACTTTTTACAGTTTAGGAAAGAGTTGAATAGTCAAGCTCCCTGATGGAATTTAGTAAGGTCTTTTGACCTTGACCTGGATCTGCTGCTGCTGCTAAGTCGCTTCAGTCATGTCCGACCCTGTGTGACCCCATAGATGGAAGCCCACCAGGCTCCCCCGTCCCTGGGATTCTCCAGGCAAGAACACCGGAGTGGGTTGCCATTTCCTTCTCCAATGCATGAAAGTGAAAAGTGAAAGTGAAGTCGTTTAGTTGTGTCCGACTCTTAGCGACCTCATGGACTTCAGCCTACCAGGCTCCTCCATCCATGGGATTTTCCAGGCAAGAGTACTGGAGTGGGGTGCCATTGCCTTCTCCGTGACCTGGATCTACCTGCCTCCAAAACTCATGGGCTAAAAGAATGACCCCAGTCTGTATCGAATCAAGGAAATTTTTTGGTGAAGTTTTCTATCCATTCAATTGTGTGATCCATTAGCACTGGAACTCAGATTATAATAATGCAGTAGGATCTTAAAGAGATTTTTAAACAAAGGACTTTACAAAGACTTCAATGGGACTATGGAGAATGACTACACCATTCTCTGTAATAAAGATTACACCAAATGGTTGTACAACAGATTCTGATTTCAGTCACTAATTTTTTTCCACCATCAATCAGTGAAATCTTAGGTCATCATGACCTTTGGTAAAATACTCAGTTTTGTTGTGGATCTTCTTTCAGTGCCTGTTTTTTTCTTCTAATACAATGCCATCTTCAGGGGAATAATAATAGCAAATCTTGTACCAAAATCAAAATGATGATAATGATCAAAACTATTCAGGGTCCACCATTATGTCATTTGTTGCTTTACATGTATTGTCGTATTTGTCACTATGACATTCTGATATATGTCCATTAGTTCCTTTTTACCCACAAGAAACTGAGGCTCAGAGAGACTAAACAATCTGCCTAAGATCACACAAGTAGTAACGTCAGAACTGGAATAGGGATCTGTATTTGAAATTACTGCAGAATCAAGCTATTTTATTGAGTGATTTTCAAGCTGGAGTATATGCACCTCTGGAATGTGCAAAAAGTTTAAGGTATACAATGCAGAGTTTTAAAGAAATCAGTATCCAAATCTTCAGCCATCCTCAGTGAGATATTCTCTTCTAGAGAATAGACCTATGTTCACAGTAATTATCTCTATTCCTCACCCATTTTGTTTTCTTTTATTTATCTGGCTTTATTTATATTGATACATATTTTATTTATTGTTTATTAAGATATTTTAAGATTAAATACTTTAAAATGAAAATATTAAGATATTTTATTTATCTTTATTTATCTGGCTGAGCTGGGTTGCAGCATGTAAGTTCTTGGTTGCAGCATGCGAGATCTAGCTTCCTGACCAAAAATTGAACCCAGGCTCTCTGCATTGAGAGCACAGAATCTTAACCACTAGACCACCAGGAAAGTCCCACCCATTTTAAGATCTTACTATGGGCACATTGTCCTGAAATGAAAAAACTTCCCAGTGCCAAGCCAAAGGAGGACTTCCTCTGATGGGTAATGAGGTGCCATGAACCTTTAAGATCCTGTTTTTCTCGGCTTTGCTCTTGTTTCTGTGTAAAGGTAGGGGTGGCATTCCTGGGTAGGGAAGTTCAGATTCAGAGTAGCGTGGGATGGCAGAGGAGAAAGGACAATTTTGCTCAGTAAATTTGCCTCTCTCATTTCCTGACTTTTGGGATAGAGTCTTATAAAAGTAAAGCATTGATAAGAAATATGAAATACTTAAAATATACTTCTTAAGGCATTTAATTGTAAACTTTTTTTCCAGCTATTTTCAAAGGAGTACTTTTTTTTCCTTTATAGCTGGAAAACAAGTCATCTCTAAACAACAATATAGAGGAATGACATTAATTCCTTTAAATATAACAGGAAACTTTTTCAGGATACATTAGCTAAAATGCATAGATAAAAATTTTATGTGATTTCTTTTTCAGAATTGGTCATTAAAACC
>SJYT01035301.1:241709-257822 GCA_006410635.1 Cephalophus harveyi | reverse complement strand
AAGACTCTTGAGAGTCCCTTGGACTGCAAGGAGATCCAACCAGTCCATTCTGAAGGAGATCAGCCCTGGGATTTCTTTGGAAGGAATGATGCTAAAGCTGAAACTCCAGTACTTTGGCCACCTCATGCGAAGAGCTGACTCATTGGAAAAGACTCTGATGCTGGGAGGGATTGGGGGCAGGAGGAGAAGGCAACGACCGAGGATGAGATGGCTGGATGGCATCACGGACTTGATGGACGTGAGTCTGAGTGTCCTCCGAGAGATGGTGATGAACAGGGAGGCCTGGCGTGCTGCGATTCATGGGGTCGCAAAGAGTCGGACACGACTGAGCGACTGAACTGAACTGAACTGAACATAAATGGAGTTATGGAAGAAACCGGTTACCATCAGGAATGTTGGCACTGCCACCATTCAAGATCTTCTAGATCTATGGCCCCAGAAGCTTAGCAGAGGTAAACTTAATGACACAAATGAGGATAGTGATTGAAGATGCCTCAGAAGAAACAACACCAGCAAAAAGCTTATATTAAAGAAACTCTCAGAAATGTATCTCAGAGATATTCATAACATTCAGAGATCAAAAGATAAAATGGAGGAAGCTGTTCCAAATTTAAAAAGCAAGATGACAATTTACAAGACAAAAGATGCTCACTCTATATTATCAGTTCTATGACATGAAAAAGACAAGCATTGTTCAAACTACTCTTGCTAAGTTTTTTTTAAACGAAGAAATAAAACACTTTAATTACCTACGTTTCTAATGTTTTAAATTACAGTTTACTAAATGAACACTGGTTTCACTGTTTCTTTCATCTCCCCATGCATTTAGATCTGAAAAAAAAAAGTTTTCACGTTTTATTGGAAGTTTTTTTTTTTTAGATGACTTTTATTTATTTTTCTGGCTGTTCCACACAGCATTGTGTCTTCTTTTATTTATTTTTCTGGCTGTTGCACACAGCATTGTGTCTAGTTCCCTGACCAGGGATCAAACTCACACCCCCAACAGAAGTTTTAAAAGGTCTCAGAATAATCACAATTTTTTACACTAATTTTTAAGATTACTTGCATGGTTTCAGCTTTCAGGGTCCTTCTTTCCATCCTGCTTTATTGTACAAAGTGAAGACTACCTTCTTTTACACTTAGCTTGGGGTACTAGTTGATCTTCAGTTGTAGAGGGATGAACTGAATTGAAATTTTTTTACATGAAAATGACCGAAATTTAGAAAGGCTTTGGAATCAAAACATGAGAGTAAATTCTGAATGGAATTGACTATTTTGTCTGAAAGAGAAGTCAAGAAGATTGAAAATAATGAAAAGTCAACACATAAAATGCCATTCTAGAGCAGTATAACTAGCTTCAATAATGAAATAGTGAGCAACAGTGTTTTCAAGCTCATGGAGAAGAAGCTTCTAACAATCAGAACTGGATATAAATGGAACTCACTGACTCACAACGTAGTGAACTCCTCCTAGTTGGAAGTGTTAAGCAGCGGCTGACTGACCATCTGTCAGAGATGCTGTAGCAGAATTTAGTTCCTACACAGGGTGAGAGGGGAGGTTCCATCCAGAGCTCAGATTCTAAACAGCCATGTGGTGACTTTAAATACGTCCACAAATTCTTACACATTCCTCTCTCAAGAGGTGCCTCGAGGTTCACCAAACTTAGTAATGTGCTTGGAATGAAGCATTCATGATGCTGTGTGACTTCTCAAACTGATAAAAAAGGACAGCTTCCACTGGCTCTTGCATTCTCGGATTATTATAATGGGGGAAGCCCTGAGGATATTAAGAAGCCCTGCAAGAAGCTCTCATGGGAGGGACCACAGATTCTATCCACAGCTGTAAGCACCAGCTCACTGTCATGTGAATGAACTTGAACCTTGGAAGTGGATCCCTCAGCTCCAGTCAAGCCAGCAGCCCTGATAGCATCTTGACTGAGACTTCATGAGAGATCCTGAGCTTAAGCTGCTCCTGCATCCCTGACCCCCCAAAACTGTAAGATAGTAAGTTGGTGTTTTAAGCCCCTAAATTTGGGGGATAATTTATTATGCAGCAATAGCTAACAGTCTATTTTCAAGCCAGCAGCCCTGGTAGCATCTTGACTGAGACTTCATGAGAGATCCTGAGCTTAAGCTGCTCCTGCATCCCTGACCCCCCAAAACTGTAAGATAGTAAGTTGGTGTTTTAAGCCCCTAAATTTGGGGGATAATTTATTATGCAGCAATAGCTAACAGTCTATTTTGATCTAAACAATGAGGGTGTATTGTAGTCTAAAGAAGCCTGCTCACAGAGTTTTGTTTCTTTTCTGTTTTTTTTTTCCCCTCCCTATCTGTTTTTAATACACTCAAATGACAATTTCAAAAAAATAGTTTCTATCATTGAAGGGTAAATGATTACCAATAGTATTCTGTTGTAGAAAGTAGAAAAGGAATCTAAAAATAATTCCTCCCACTCTGGCTGATTATCAACCTACATTCAAATCTGCTGCAAAAGACTAACACAGACCTCACAAATAGGTCTTAAAAGTGCTCTTTAGCAGGAGAGAATTTCTTTAACAAATTTTTCTCTCTGTCAAAAACAATCAATGAAATAAGGTTGAGCCCTTCTATTTCCTTCAAAGTGATACCATCTGCTCACCCAAACTTAAAGGTCCAGCCCAGACGTCTTCTAAAGGGACTCCAGGTTCCAACATCTGACATTGTCCTTGATATCTCATTAGTATTTTTCACAAAGCACTTCAAAGTCAACATATCCAAAACAAAGTCCACGATCTTATTCCTGAATCAAGTCCCTTTCCAGAGTTGTTCTTCTAGAGAATGAGACCACATCAATTTAGGGCGCTATCCAGAAACCTTTGTCACATCACTCTTACCCCTGGGAAACCATTAAGACCTCAATGGTTTCCCACTGCTTTTATAGTCAAGAAAGCCATTCAAAACATGGTCTACAGTGGGGCTGGCATCTACTTGCCTCCCAGGCTAATTCCATCTCAGCCAGATCCCACGCTCTGTTCCTTCTTCCCCATCTCTCTCTGCTCCACCACACTGGTTCGCCACACTAGTCCCATTTCAGACTCTGTAAGCACCCTGCTCTCCCTACCATTGGGCCTTTCCCCCTGCTCTGCATGGAATACCTTTCCTTTCCTCTTGCCGAATTAATCCCAACTGATTTCTTCTATTTCAGTTTAGCTGTTCTTCCTTAAGAAGCCTTTCCCAGTGAGCTCAAATTTTTCTTACAACTCCCCCTCATACATATCCCCACCCCCAATTAACGATTCTCAAAGCACTAGGCACCTACTCTTCAGGAAAATATAACATCGTGGTTATTAAAGGCATAAATCCAGAACCAGGCTGCCTGCCTTCCATCTTTTCTAGTTGTGTAAATTTGGATAAGTTCCTTAAATTCTCTTTGCTTGTGTTCCCATCTATAATGTGGGGATAATAGCTCTGAATATGTGAAAATTCAATGAAACAACATAGGTAAAATACTTAGATTGATGATAGACACATCACAGACATTACATAAGTCTGAGCTATTGTTTTACAACAGTTGCAACTTCACACATATTCATAATTATTATTTTATTCATATTTGTCTTTACCATTAGATGACAAATTCCACAAAGGTAGAAATGTCTATTTTTAGTTATTACCATACCTCCACTTCCTGGCATAGTCTCAGGATGTGAGAAATGCTACTAAAGATTTGACAGATGAATAAATGAATGTGATGTAGGGCCTGGACTCTGGAGAACTTTGAAGTGTCGCATGAAGGAGCTTACAATTTTTTTTCTAGAAGTTTCTAAACAAAAGTCACACATAAAAATTAATGGAGCAATGATTGTAAGGTAAGTTAGGAGGAGAATTTAGAGAGAAAAATCCTTCCTTAGCCAACCATTTGAATGGTTTATCTGGGTGGAGGCAATGGCCTGTGCAGAGAGGGGTAGAGAGAGAAAAGAAGAACCAAGGGAGCAAAATGTTAAGGACCTGAACAAATTGGTAGCACACTGAATATAGAGGGAATGGTGAGGATACATAATAGGTACTAAGTCTCTGAATGAGAGAATGAGGACAAAAGGAGAGAACCATTAGAGTCCAAGGGGGTGTTAGTTTGGAGGTGTAGAGGAGAGATCACGCTGGGGAGCAGGATTTGCAGACAGAACTCTCCAACAGCAGATATCAGCAGAGGACCGAAACTGTGGGGCAGGCAGATCTGCAGATGGACACTGGAGTCATCTGTGCAGAGGTGACTGTCAACCCCATTGAAGAGACTGATATATCTGGGGAAGAGAAGATGGAATGTGAAGGGCAGACAGGGGAAGCCTGGGGATTTGTGGCTGATTTTAAAAGTCTAGGGACTTCCCTAGAGATCCAGTGGCTAAGACTCCATATTCCCAAAGCAGGGGGCCCATGTTTGATTCCTAATCAGGGAATTAGATCTCACAGACTAAGAGTTTGCAAGCCCCAATTAAGACCCAGTATAGCCAAATAAATAAATATAAATATTAAAAAAAAATTTTTTTTAAGTCTAGAAAGGTGAGAGGAGTCAGGAAAGGAATTGGAAAACTAAAGTCAGGGAGACAGGCCTGGAGAGTAATGAATGGATGCTCACTCCTATCTACAATTTAAGAATTCAGCTAAAGGGTTAGCCACTTCCTCAGGTCACTTTTCTGACCTGATCCCTCAAGCTGAATAAATTTCTCTTTAGCATTGTTTGCAAGCGTTTGCCAATCACAATGTGGTAGGCTGAATAATGGCCACCAAAAATATCCAGTTCCTATTCTCTAGAACCTGTGAATGCTATCTTATATAGTATTTTGCAGATGTGGCTATATTATGGATCTTGGTATGGGAAGGTTATTCTGGATGACCAGGGTGGGCCCTAAATGTAATTTCAAGTATCCTTAGTGGACAGAGGGAGGGGGAGATTTGACAAAGAAGCAGAAGGCAATGTGATCGCTGGAGTGAGATGCTGGCTTTGAAGATGGAGGAAAGGCCCAGGAATTGAGGATGCAAGAAATGTAGCTCTAGAAACTGAAAAATACAAGGAAACAGATTCTCCCTTTGAACTTCCAGAGGAAGCAGGGCCTTGTTGACACCTTAATTTTGGCCCAGGGGAACTGATTTCAGACTTCTGACTTCCAGAAATGTAAGAGAATCAACATGTCTTGTTTTAAGCCACCAAGACCGTGGTAACACCATAGAAAACTAATATAAGTGCTTAGGAGTAATGCTCTTTGTCCTTGGTATTTCTGACACCAAAGTGCTAGACACAAAAAAAGCTCAAATAAATGTCTGCAGAAAGGTTGGAAGAAACGAATCAGAAGAANGCTCTTTGTCCTTGGTATTTCTGACACCAAAGTGCTAGACACAAAAAAAGCTCAAATAAATGTCTGCAGAAAGGTTGGAAGAAACGAATCAGAAGAAAAAAGAGGGAGGTAGTTTCAAAACAGAGAGAGTGGCTGATAAAGGCCTATCCTTAAACATGAAACTGACAATATGAATACAAAGTATTTGGAGAGGGCTGAGCTTTGTGCCAGTCCCCACTCCCCTACATCCCCCACCCCCACCCAGGCACCAGCAATCCCAAAACAGCCTGGGGCAGGCCACATCCAGCCTGGGCATCAGAGACAGAGGGATGCTTCTAAGATGATGCCTAACTCCAGCCTTAACTCTAACCCTCACCCTAACCCAGTACAGGGGCTTGAAGGGCATCCATTCCTCTGAAAAACCATAGGGAGCATCTTCTGAGGGCTGAGAGTGCAGGTTCAGGAACCATGAAGACCTGGGTTTGCATCTGAACTCTGCTTCTTACTATCTAAAAACCCTTGGGCAAGTTACTTTTCTAAGGCTCAATTTCTCATTTTTATAATTAAACTAATAGTTCTTCAGAAGATTGAATGATGCAATAAATGATAAGTGCCAGGCATGGAGTAAGAATTCAAGAAATGTTACTTTCTGGTTTTGCTAGTTGTATTTTTTTCTATTAAATCCAGACAAAGGAGAACAGAGTAAGGCCTAGTCCCATGAAAACTGACGGCTGGGAAAGAGGCAAGGGGAAGCTCATGGTCAGAGTTGCGAAGATTCCAGGTGAGGTCATGCTGGTGGCTGGAGTGGAAGGAGGATGGAGGTGCCTAGAGATGGAAGAATTATGAGATCACATTGTCCACATGATAAACAGGGAAGGGGAAAGTAGTGTTAACTATTGAAAAAAGAATCCTCTTTCTTCCAAATTCCTCTCCATTTAGACACCCTGCAGCTACCAGAGTGCTTTTTCAACAACAGAGCACTGGTAACATATCACACCCCTCCTTTAAAATGTCTTTCATCATCATTTGCAGAATAGAGGAAACTCACTACTAGAAAGCAAATGAAAAGGCTGGCAAAGAAGTAAGGATCAGGAGTCAGCTTATCTGAGTTCACATCCCAGCACCATGCTGTTTGTAATAGCAAAACAGATGAAATAATTTACATGCTCATTCATAGGGAATGGTTAAATAAAGTCTGGCCCATCTCTGCAATGGAAAATTGTGGGAAAGTGAGAAAATGAGGCAAGTCTTTATGTACTGGTATGGAAGGATGACCAAGAGTCATCCTTCAGTATCCACAGGTATTGGTTCCAGGACTCTCAAAGGTACCAAACTCTAGAGGTGCTCAAGTCCCAGAGTTGATGCTATGTATCTCTGGATGAGAACCTGAACATATGAAGGGCTGACATTATACAGCAAAGCATTAAACAGTACATTTAGTGTACCACCATTTGTGGGAGAAGAGATTATCTAAAAATATTGAAATATCTGAATACATAAAATATATATTAGATTCTGTATGTCCTACAGAATCTCTAGAAAAACATATAAGAAACTAGTAATAGTTTAGTAATAGTGCTTGTCTTTTGGGAGGGACACTGTCATGTCTAGGAGATAGGAAGATAGGAACAGAAACAAGACTTGCTAGCCACTACATATATCCTTTTGTAAATTTGGAATTTATCATGTGCATGGATTTTTTTTTTTTTTTTTTGGTATATCTTTCAAAATCCCAGTTCAAGCATTTATCACATGTGTAACATTGGCAAATCATTACTTAATCTCATTAGACCGCTGTATCCTCACTCATAAAATAAGAATAAAAATATTCCCTTCCTCATAAAGTCGTTCCTCATAAACTTCCTCATAAAGTTGGAGAAGGAAATGGCAACCCACTCCAGTATTCTTGCCTGGAAAATTCCATGGACAGAGGAGCCTGGTGGGCTATGATCCAAGGGGTCACAAAGAGTTGGACACAACTGAGCACATACACACACAAAGTTGTTATTGTCATTGAGACAACATGAGTAAAATGCTCAAATGAATGCCTGACATAGACTAAGCATTCCACAATGCCGGTGATTTCTGCTTCCATAAATAAGGGGGGTGAGATACTATAAAGACACAAATAACTCAAAGCTACATAAGAATTTTTAGGTAGCATTTTTGTAGGACACTGGGGATGTATGTATCAAGGGTTTAAAAAAGGAAAGAGACTAAAAAGAGACTTTAGGCTAAAAGAGGAACAATGAGTAAAAATTATTTAGTAATCTCAGATAAAAGGAGATTGTTTAGTAAAGGGCTATGATCCAAGGGGTCACAAAGAGTTGGACACAACTGAGCACATACACACACAAAGTTGTTATTGTCATTGAGACAACATGAGTAAAATGCTCAAATGAATGCCTGACATAGACTAAGCATTCCACAATGCCGGTGATTTCTGCTTCCATAAATAAGGGGGGTGAGATACTATAAAGACACAAATAACTCAAAGCTACATAAGAATTTTTAGGTAGCATTTTTGCAGGACACTGGGGATGTATGTATCAAGGGTTTAAAAAAGGAAAGAGACTAAAAAGAGACTTTAGGCTAAAAGAGGAACAATGAGTAAAAATTATTTAGTAATCTCAGATAAAAGGAGATTGTTTAGTAATCTCAGACAAAATGCATGGTGATCCCAACAGTCCCAAGCTCCCAACAGAAGAAAATAAAAATCCTTTCTGGAGGACCATATCTCCGAGCCCACTTCACAGACAAGGAAGAAAGACACACGATGGATCCTGATGAGCCCATGATCACACAATCCTACGGGCAGTAGAACCCTTTCTCTAGTTTAGCAGTTCTGACTTCTGGCCTAATACATTTGTTATAATATTTAATTCATAAAATTTCCTTTGAATACTAAGCTCCACAAAAATCCAGTTATTAAGTTCTAAGAAATCTGTACTCAGTGAAAGAAGGATAAGTTTTATTTTTCTTTCAGTCTTTACGTATGGTCCTTGCTTCTTTCTATATCCTTTATATAGTACTCATGTGTTAGTTGCTCAGTCATGCCCGACTCTTTGCGATCCCATGGACTGTAGCCCACCAGGCTCCTCTGTCTGCGGGATTTCCCAGGCAAGAATACTGGAGTGGGTTGCCATTCCCTTCTCCAGAGGATCTTCCCAACCTAGGAAATGAACCTGGGTCTCCTGCATTGCAGGCAGGTTCTTTATAGTCTGAGCCACCAGGGAAATACCATTGTATTTTTATGGAAACCAGAGAATGCTATTTGATATCATATTTCTTAATTTTAAAGGAGGAAAAAATCTTTACGCTTCATTCTGCTTGTTTAAATCACAATTCATTTCTCTTCATCCCATTTGGTCACTGAGATACAGCTGTATGAAGTACCAAGAGCAGCTTCTACTGGAAGATCGGGGACCTTCACTTGTTCTCAGAGCTAGAAGATACACTTTTTATATGACTACTTTTTTCTATCATATGTGGTAAAATTTAAAACCTCTTTGTTTCCATTTCTCTTCTATCACATTAAAAACAAAGACCATTCTAGTGTCCCTGGAAAATCAAGTGTTTCACAGTTTCTAATTCCAATGTGAGGTCACTAGCCTGACATGTTTTTCTGGGTCTTTGTTTTATTCAGATTGAGTACATATAGAGTTGGATGAAAGAAGAAAAGCAAAATTTTGGTTCCATATGTTTCTGCAAAACAGAATTCCCAAGACTTTGTATCTGTGACTGGGAGGAGATCTTTAAATTCGTTACATCAGGACAATTAGTCCAAAATTTTATTTACAAAGCCTATTTAAAAGTTGATAAGAACATGTAAAGAAATCACGGTGGCCATCTAGAGAATATACATTCAGAGCAGCCAAAGTAAGTCAAATTGCAGCTCTAGGCCCAAAAGNGGGAGGAGATCTTTAAATTCGTTACATCAGGACAATTAGTCCAAAATTTTATTTACAAAGCCTATTTAAAAGTTGATAAGAACATGTAAAGAAATCACGGTGGCCATCTAGAGAATATACATTCAGAGCAGCCAAAGTAAGTCAAATTGCAGCTCTAGGCCCAAAAGAGTAGATGTAAAAAATAAAATGAGTCCAATCAGAAATGTTCCATGTGAGTGATATTCCCTCATTTGTCTCTGTTCTCTGCGGTAGCTTTAAATATCCCTGACATTAGGTTTTACATGGTTAGCATATTGTGAACTTCATTAAACTGCCTGCTTATTAGCTCAACAAACCCAACTCTTGAAGCTAATAAAAGAAATTCAGAACAAGCCCAACTACTGGTCTTGCAAATCCCTCTCTTGCATGAGAATGGCAGCCATGCACTGACACTAGCTTAGTTTTTACCACTCCCAAAGCCAATGCCTACTCCCCTGGTGCCAAAGCTGTGACATGGAACAACATAACAGCGTCTCTGAAAACTTGAGTCAGTTCAGTTCAGTCGCTCAGTCATGTCTGACTCTTTGCCAAGCCCATGGACTGCAGCACACCAGGCTTCCCTGTCCATCATCATCTCCCAGAGCTTGCTCAAACTCATGTCCATCAAGTGATACCATCTAACCATCTCATCCTCTGTCGCCCTCTTCTCCTCCTGCCTTCAATCTTTCCCAGCATTAGGTTTTTTCCTAATGAGTCAGTTCTTCACATCAGAGGGCCAAAGTATTTGAGTTTCAACTTCAGCATCAGTACTTCCAATGAATATTCAGGACTGATTTCCTTAAGGAGGGACTGGTTTGATCTCCTTGCAGTACAAGGGACTCTCAAGTGTCTTCTCCAACACCACAGTTCAAAACAATCAGTTCTTCGGCGCTCTGCTTCCTTTATAGTGCAACTCTCACATCCACACATGACTACTGGAAAAACCATAATTTTGACTAGATGGACCTTTGTCGGCAAATTAATGTCTCTGCTTTTTAATATGCTGTTTAGTTTGGTCATAGTTTTTCTTCCAAGGAGCAAGCATCTTTTAATTTCAAAATCCACAGTGATTTTGGAGCCCCCCAAAATAAAGTCTGTCACTATTTGCAGTTTCCCCATCTATTTGCCATGAAGTGACTGGACCAGATGCCATGATCTTAGTTTTCTGAATGTTGACTTTTAAGCCAACTTTTCACTTTCCTCTTTCACTTTCATCAAGAGGCTTTTTAGTTCTTCCTTTCTGTCACAAGGGTGGTGTCATCTGAGTATCTGAGGTTATTGATATTTCTCCCAGCAATCTTGATTCCAGCTTGTGTTTCAAATAAGCAGGATGACAATATACAGCCTTGACGTACTCCTTTCCCAATTTGTAACCAGTCTGTTGTTCCACGTCCAATTCTAACTGTTTCTTCTTGACCTGCATACACATTTCTCAGAAGGTAGGTAAGGTGGTCTAGTATTCCCATCTCTTTAAGAATATTCCACAGTTTGTTGTAATCCACACAGTCAAAGGCTTTGGTGTGTCCAATTCTAACTGTTTCTTCTTGACCTGCATACACATTTCTCAGAAGGTAGGTAAGGTGGTCTAGTATTCCCATCTCTTTAAGAATATTCCACAGTTTGTTGTAATCCACACAGTCAAAGGCTTTGGTGTAGCCAATAAAGCAGAAATAGATGTTTTTCTGGAACTCTCTTGCTTTTTCAATGACACAGCGGATGTCAGCAATTTGATCTCTGGTTCCTCTGCCTTTTCTAAATCCAGCTTGCATATCTGGAAGTTCATGGTTCACATACTGTTGAATTTTTTTTTTTTCTCAGCTATTTATAAGGCCTCCTCAGACAACCATTTTGCCTTTTTGCATTTCTTTTTCTTGGGGATAGTCTTGATCCCTGACTCCTGCACACTGTCATGAACCTCTGTCCATAGTTCTTCAGGCACTCTGTCTATCAGATCTAATCCCTTGAATCCATTTGTCACTTCCACTGTGCAATCATAAGGGATTTGATTCAGGTCATACCCGAATGGTCTAGTGGCTTTCCCTGCTGCTGCTAAGTTGCTTTAGTCGTGTCCGACTCTGTGTGACCCCATAGACAGCAGCCCACTAGGCTCCTCTGTTCCTGGGATTCTCCAGGCAAGAATACTGGAGTGGGTTGCCATTTCCTTCTCCAAGGCATGAAAGTGAAAAGTGAAAGCGAAGTCACTCAGTTGTGCCTGACTCTTAGCGACCCCATGGACTGCAGCCCACCAGGCTCCTCCATCCATGGGATTTTCCAGGCAAGAGTACTGGAGTAGGGTGCCATTGCCTTCTCTGGTGGTTTTCCCTACTTCCTTCAATTTACGTCTTAATTTTGCAATAAAGAGTTCATGATCTGAGCCCCTGGTCTTGTTTTTGCTGACTGTATAGAGCTCCATCTTTGGCTGCAAAGAATATAATCAATCTGATTTCAGTATTGACCATCTGGTGATGGCCATGTGTAGAGTCTTCTCTTGTGTTGTTGAGTAAGAATTGGTAAATTAGTAATCTTACGTGAGTAAAAATTGAGTTGAGTAAGAATTGGCTAATTATTAATCTTGGAAGGACACGTAATTGCTTTAGAAGGCTTACAAACTGCCAAAATGCCTTAGGAGTTCTCTTTGGTAAACAAAAAGCCAAAAGCAGACAAAAATTTTACAAGAGACTAGTGAATATATCCTAAAGTTTTCATGTACCCCCAAACATCTGAGTGCCAGTGGTGGTTTAGGTGCTAAGTTATGTCTGACTCTTGTGACCGCATGGACTGCAGCCTGCCAGGCTCCTTTGTCCATGGGCTTTCCCGGGCAAGAATACCGAAGTGGGTAGTCATTTCCTTCTCCATGGGATCTTCCTGACCTAGGATTGAACCCGGGTCTCCTGCATCACAGGCAGATTCTTTATCAACTGAGCCACCAGGGAAGCCCTGGTACTGGTACCAGTTCAGCATTTAATTTCTCCCAAATCAGAACTGCTGATAGCAGAGATCTTAGAACAGACCATATAGATTTACGTCATATGCCCTAATTCCATCAGTTTCCAGCTATGTGACCTTGAACAAGGCACTCAAACTGTTGGTGACTCAGTTTCCTCATCTGCAAAATGATGATATAATGGTACTTAATTCACAAAGTTGTAATGATTAAATGAGTTAGTATATGTAAAGGTTCAGACTAGTGCCTGGCACACAATATATGCTGCACAATCTTTTACCTTTTTTAGAAATTAAAAATCATTTTCTTACTTATCCATTCCTCAGTATTTGCTAAGCACATTCTATCTACCAGATGATATGTCCAGCCTGGGGAACATCATATGGACAAGAAATAAATCCCTGCCCTCAAGGAATTAATAGTCTGGGGCAGCATCAACACTAGTAAAAAGAAACTCATTTGAAAGCAATACATCTTCTCTTGCTTATCATTTTTTTTGTATTTGAAATATAGATAACTTGCAATATTATACTAGTTTCCAGGGTACAACATAGTGATTCAATATTTTTATAGAATATGCACCATAAAAAGTTACTGTAACATACTGACTATGTTCCCTGTGCTACACATCACACCCCTGTGACTTATTTATCTTATAACTGGTAGTTTATACCTCTTAATCCTCTTTATCTATTTCACCCTTCTCTCCATTCCCTTTATTCTAGCAACCACTAGTTTGTTCTCATATCTGTAAGTCTGTTTCTGTTTTGTTTTGCTTTTTTAGATTTCATATATGAGTGAAAGCATACAGTATTCATCTTTCTTTCTTTGACTTATTTCACTAAGCATAATACCCTAAAGAAGGAAATGGCCACCCACTCCAATGTTCTTGCCGGGAGAATCCCAGGGACGGGGGAGCCTAGTGGGCTGCCATCTATGGGGTCACAAAGAGTCGGACACGACTGAAGTGACTTAGCAGCAATACCCTACAGGTCTATCCATGCTGCTGCAAATGGCAAGATTTCATTCTTTTACCACTAAGTAATATTCCACTGTATATATTTTTAGCACTTCTTCTTTATACATTCATCTATGGATGGGCCATATAGGTTGTTTCCATATCACGAATATCATAAATAATACTGCTATGAAGATTGGGGTCAATTTTTCAAGAACACTGAAACACTTTATAAATATGCTAAATGTGGGCTCTGTTCCCAACTTCTTCCTGAGATGTACTGCATATACAAAAAGGGCAAGAAACTGCATTGAGCTGTTGATGCTGAAAGACAAGATGGGCTCAATGGTTGATTAGGTGATAACTGGCCAGCACACCACCATGCTTTAGAAATTCAGACATACACCTCCAGTAAATTATAAATATATTCCAAGTTCATCTGAGACAGTCATACCTGTGCTCACTAAGGGCCTGTAATAGTGTGCATGGCAAACAAATCATTAGGTATAAAGGTCAGGAAGAAAAATGCCAAGATTTGGCAGGAAGCTGTATGAAGTATACTTCTTGGCCTACCTTTTGTCATGTCCAGTAACGCATTTTACCTGGTAACCACTCAAGGCAACACATTGCTTAAATGTACATCATATACCCATCAAACTGTTAAGTATTCAGATAAATGTACAAGAAATAATTCTCACCTTTCAATAGTTTATCTTCTGGCTGAGGAAATAAAATTTATGTGCAGATAGGAACTAAGAACAATGCACAGAAGCATGTTTCTAAGAACCAAATTAGCAGTATAAACTGAGCTGTGAAAACTCAGAGAAAGGAAAAATCATTAAGAACAAGAAACAGCAGTTTGTTTTTTTGGAGGAGGTGATGGGTAAGTTATAAGTTGGGGGATTTAGAGTGTAGACAGAAAGATGGGGAAGCCCAAAGACATGAAAAATGTAAATTGATGTATTTTTATTGTCTTAATTATCACATCATTTCCTTTCCATATATTTTCCCCTGTCTTCTCTAGCTACAGTGATTTGGCACTTTTTGAAGAATTCAGTCCTGTCTAGATTACACAGACAGTTTTCCTTATTCTAATTTCAGCTGCCAAAAATCTAGCATAAAGCTTGTTTTTCTTCTTCCTACTTGATTGTCTGGACAGAGAAAGAAAAAAAGGATGATTATTCAGGCTTCCATTCATACACATAAGTTTTTCTTACTAATGTTAGTCATTTCAGTTCAGTTCAGTCCTCAGTTGTGTCCTACTCTTTGCAAACCCATGGACTGCAGCACTCCAGGCTTCCCTGTCCATCACCAACTTCTGGAGCTTGCTCAAACTCCATCAAGTCGGTGATGCTATCCAACCATCTCATCCTCTGTCATCCCCTTCTCCTCTTGTCTTCAATCTTTCCCACCATCAGGGTTTTTCCAAGGAGTCAGTTCTTCACATCAGGTGGCCAAAGTATTAGAGTTTCAGCTTCAGCATCAGCCCTTTCAATGAATATTCAGGACTGATTTCCTTTAGGATGGACTGGTTTGATCTCCTTGCAGTCCAAGGGACTCTCAAGAGTCTTCTCCAACACCACAGTTCAAAAGCATCAATTCTTTGGCACTCAGCTTTCTTTACAGTCCAACTCTCACATCCATACATGACTACTGGAAAAACCATAGCTTTGACTAGACGGACCTTTGTCAGCAAAGCAATGTCTCTGCTTTTAACATGCTGTCTAGGTTGGTCATAGCTTTCCTCCCAGGAGCAAGCATCTTTAATTTCATGGCTGTAGTCACTATCTGCAGTGATTCTGGAGTCCAAGAAAATAAAGTCTGCCACTGTTTTCCCACCTATTTGCCATGGAATGATGGGACCAGATGCTATGATCTTAGTTTTTTGAATGCTACATCATTTATATGTTGTTTTCCTCATCTGGATTAAATCTTCCTTACACAGTCATCACCAGGGAGACAGGGAGGGGATGAGGTTTTCTTAATTCCCTTAGAGAAGGCATTCAGTTCAGTTCATTTCAGTCGCTCAGTCATGTCTGAACCTTTGCAACCCCATGAATCGCAGCACACCAGGCCTCTCTGTCCATCACCAACTCCTGGAGTTTACTCGAACTTATGTCCTTCGAGTTGCTGATGTCACCCAGCCATATCATCCTCTGTCGTCCACTTCTCCTCCTACCCCCAAACCCTCCGAGCATCAGAGTCTTTTCCAATCAGTCAACTTCTTTGCATGAGGTGTCCAAAGTATTGGAGTTTCAGCTTTAGCATCAGTCCTTCCAGTGAAAAACCAGGACTGATCTCCCTTAGAATGGACTGGTTGGATCTCCTTGCAGTCTAAGGGACTCTCAAGAGTCTTCTCCAACACCACAGTTCAAAAGCATCAGTTCTTCATCACTCAGCTTTCTTCACAGTCCAACTCTCACATCCATACATGACCACTGGAAAAACCATAGCCTTGACTAGATGGACCTTTGTTGGCAAAGTAATGTCTCTGCTTTTGAATATGCTATCTAGGTTGGTCATAACTTTCCTTCCAAGGAGTAAGCGCCTTTTAATTTCATGGCTGCAATCACAATCTGCAGTGATTTTGGAGCCCAGAAAAATAAATTCAGCCACTGTTTCCACTGTTTCCCCTTCTATTTCCCATGAGGTGATGGGACCAGAAGCCATGATCTTCGTTTTCTGAATGTTGAGCTTTAGGCCAACTTTTTCACTCTCCTCTTTCACTTTCATCAAGGGGGTTTTTTGTTCCTCTTCACTTTCTGCCATAAGGGTGGTGTCATCTGCATATCTGAGGTTATTGATATTTCTCCCGGCTATCTTGATTCCAGCTTGTGCTTCTTCCAGCCCAGCATTTCTCATGATGTACTCTGCATAGAAGTTAAATAAGCAGGGTGACAATATACAGCCTTGACGTACTCCTTTTCCTATTTGGAACCAGTCTGTTGTTCCATGTCCAGTTCTAACTGTTGCT
>SJYT01035301.1:226098-241663 GCA_006410635.1 Cephalophus harveyi | reverse complement strand
AATATACAGCCTTGACGTACTCCTTTTCCTATTTGGAACCAGTCTGTTGTTTCATGTCCAGTTCTAACTGTTGCTTCCTGACCTCCATACAGGTTTCTCAAGAGGCAGGTCAGGTGGTCTGGTATTCCCATCTCTTTCAGAATTTTCTGCAGTTTGTTGTGACCCACACAGTCAAAAGCTTTGACATAGTCAATAAAGCAGAAAAAGATGTTTTCTGGAACTCTCTTGCTTTTTCCATGATCCAGCAGATGTTGGCAATTTGATCTCTGGTTCCTCTGCCTTTTCTAAAACCAGCTTGAACATCAGGAAGTTCACGGTTCACGTATTGCTGAAGCCTGGCTTGGAGAATTTTGAGCATTACTTTACTAGCATGTGAGGACCTAGCAATTCACTCCTAGATTTACACCCAACAGAAACACATACATATGAACACTGAAAGACGGATGACAGTGTTCACTGCTGCACTATTTGTAATAGTCCAAAGCTGGAACAACTCAGATATCTTTCAACAGTAGGCAAGGTACATAATCACGATACATGCTTGTAATTGAGTGCAGGGGTAAATGAAGAATTCAGTTACAATGATATGCCTCAACATGGACAAATTTCATGAACATATATACTGAACAATTACATTTATATGAAGTTCAAAACAGACATCTAAATTATGGTATTATAATGAACATTTATTGTCTTTCCTGTGTGAGATACCATGGCTATAAAACTGAATAAACTGTAGTGTTACCAATTAGGATAGTATTTACCTTTGTGGAAGAAAGTGGGTAACTACAGGGGCTCTGGGGAGGCTTCTGAGCTGCTGATAAAGTTCTATTTCTTGATCTGAATTGTGGCTACCAGGATGTCTTTACCTTGGAACAATTTATTTAGCTTATGGGGGACTTTCTCGGTGGCTCAAACGGTAAAGAATCTGCCTGCAGTACAGGAGACCCGTGTTCAGTCTCTGGGTCGGGAAGATCCCCTGGAGAAGAGAATGGCAACCTACTCCACTATTCTTAACTGGGAGCTCCGTGGACAGAGGAGCCTGGTGGGCTACAGTCCATGGGTTTGCAAAGAGTCAGACATGACTGAGTGACTAACCTTTTCACCTTTCCTTGAGCTTATCAATCATGTACTTTTAGCTACATAAACCAGTAAGTGGAATATTTGTTGAGCTCCTAATGTCTGTTTGTAGGACTGTGTTGGGCACTGTGTTCTCTCTTCCTTTCACCCTTTGCTAGCATCACTCCTGTGGAGAGAGAGAACCTGTTTTTGCTAACTGGCGCAAGTGACGGCACAGTGAGTGAGGGGAGCCAGGCTCTGGAGTCCACCCTGAGCAGGGGAAGTGAAGCCAGTCAGGCGGATGCTGAGGTTCACTCACTTTGATTGGCAGACTCGCAATTCTCAGTGCACGACAGCTTTCTGAGCCATACCTAAATTTCCAAAGGTAATTGCACAGCTGATGGCAGAAGACCCCTGCTCCGATGCTAGAGTGGACTCTCCTTGGTTCAGGCATCTGACTGCCACACGGAAGCGGCAGTTTGTAAGCAGCTAGAAGAAGAGCTTGCTTTTGGACTCCAGGGAGCTTGAGTGCTTTTGGACTCCAGGGAGGCAGGGTCAAGTCTGACCTCGTGGAGAATTGTATGCTGGCTTCACACTAACTGTAGTACTTATTTTCTCAGCTATAAAGCTGTAAGGATGGCAATACACATGCTAGTATTTGAGGAGCACTTGTTTGCATAATTAATTTGTTAATGACATCAATATGTGTGACAGTCTTGCCTATATCCAGATGGAAGTCCCAGTAATAAAGTTAAAGAAGTAAAAACATTTTGATTTTCAGAGGTGGTGAAATTACAAGCAAATTTTTCCTTTTTTATAATATCATTATAATGTTTTTGTTTATGTAATCAACGATAACAGTAAAAACAAACCAAAGCACTTTCTCCGCCAAAAAGAATAGTCTTCATTTTACATATATTCAGACAAAAGAAAAAAACACTAAGCTGGCATTTAATGCAAATTATGTGAAGACGTTACTTAACTAATTTGAAAATTTAATCAGGGAATTCAGTCAGATTTGAAGGTGACATTTGCTTATTTTCATGTGTTAGAAAAATAATCTTTCATTTATAAATATGAAACTGAATTTAGATTAAGTTTTAGAACTCATCATTTTGACAAGTATATGTAAGAAGCTGACATTTACTGATAAAAATATTTCCTCACAACTATTTAACATATGGCCTCCAGCTACTGTACTATTTTGTTGTTATAACAAAAGGTGGCTTCTGAGTTGATGGATGACTGTTTGAATCCCAATCTGGTCTAAACCTGGCCACTAACATACCAGAATGTGTTTGGTTTGTTTCTTTGTGAAAGAATATATTTACACCCAAGAACATCAACATCTTTGTTTATTTCTAATAAACCAATGTTTATTGAGCTTTACCATGGGCAAGACACTGTATATCAGAGTCTATATACAGGGAGTAACTAGCTAAGCAAAGAGTTGCTTGGAATTAGGAACTCATTTTCTTAAAAAAATAATATTATATGCAGTGGTCAGTTCCCAGGATTGTCCAAAAAAGGAAATTTAACTAGGTATCAGCTGAGACCTGTATTGCTGCCAATACGAGCCTGATTCCAGGTTTCTGGGAGCAGAGACTCTTAGTGAAGCTGAGCAAGGAGAGCAGAGACAGGGAAGACAAAAAGAGGAACTGAGAAAGGGAGGAAGGATGAAGGAGATGGAGGAGGAGGAGGACAGGGAAAGAAGAGGAGGTAGAAGAGGAAAGAATAGAAGGACAAGAGAACTAGCGAGGAGGTGAAGAAGGGTAGAGCGTTCCATCGCTCTTTTCTACCCCAGGACTGCGTTCCCCGGCCCTTCCCTGGCAGCTTTTCCTGTATGTCTGCACACTTTCCACACTGTCCTGTTCCGTCCCAGGCTCCCCAGGGCTTCCAGGTTGCTCTAAGGGTCCTGAAGGGGCCACGCCCAGAGGCCCTCAAGATACCAATTTACTGAATGATCCTTGAATTCACTCTTGATCCTACTTAGGTCTTAAGAGGAAAGCCATCTGATCAAGCCATTTGTAAAATAAGAATGACTAATAATCCTGTATCTCTAAGAGTTGTGTAGATTGTTAAAATAGAAGCAGAGGAATCTCTAATTGGTAGAACTGTGAGCACCACAAGGGAAAGTGGGGCATTCTGACCTTTTGGAATTAGGGGATGAGATCCTTAGTCAGGGCAAAACCCTATAGACAAGCTAGTCTCGCCTGGTATCCTGTTGGGAACCTTCCTTGGCGGCTCCTGTGGTCTGGCCTTGCTCTTCAGGCTATTCTCTTTTGCCCATTTCTGAAGCACAGACTCTCTAAAAGCTTCACGGCAGAAGGGGTCACCTGGATACATTTATTTTCATTAGATTGGCTGATAATGAGTTGGTAAGGACCCATATATGTTTGTGTCCTACATTGTTGGCCCCAGGGTGAGGTGAGGGGATTGAGGCACTTGGGGACTAAAGCTATATTCTATTTTGCACAAGGAGAATGCACATGTGATTTTTATAGTATAGGCCTGCACTGTCCACTCTGGCAGCCAGTCACCACGTGTGGCTGTTGAGTACTTGACTGAATTTTTAATTTTATATACTCTTTATCCATCTATTTTAAAAAATTTATTGAACGCTCAATGTAAATTTAAAACCTGGTATTCTATTTAGTTATTGGAAAATGAAACGTATGTTTGGAACAACTTGGGTATGTGAATCTACTTTTTAAAGTGTAAATTTATAAAATCTAAATATAGATAGATAAAGTATATCCAATGAAAATTTCGTGTTTGAAGTCCAGGCAACCTCTGCCCCAAACGATGACCCCTCTGAAAGGCTGTTTTATCTTCTGAGCTTCTCAGTGGAGCTGCTGAAACCTTCTCTGATGTGGTATCCAACCTGTGGGCTCCTTGGGCCCAATCCTGCGTCCTCTTTTCCCTTCCAAAAGTGTTGTTTCCAAGAATTTTCCAAAGGAAATCTTCTGCCCACCAATACCAGTCTCAGAATCTGCTTCCTGGAAACCCAATCTGCTGTGATGAATTTATTTTAAAATAATATAATAAACACCTGGGGCCCCTGAGACCTCAAATATCTGGGGTCTCAAATCTCTCCCTTTTCAGTTTAGTCAGTCAGCAACCTCGTGAGTGTTCACTATGTGAATGACCCTTAAGTGAGGGCTGTGAGTAGATCTGAAGGAAAGGATGGTCAGGGCAAGGCTGGACCAGAGGAACTCTAGGGTCTTTTCCTGAGTCTCTACACATATATTTATATCCACAAAGGGGACTCTTGCCACTAAGGCTCAGGAATGGGACCTGCAACTGAAAATGGTAGAAGTCATACTTGGGGGTGACTGTGGCTGTGGGAGGGAGTGAAAGATGCTAGGCAAGAACTGAAAACTGAACATCAGTCAGAGAGCTCAATGCCCTGGCATCAGATGGAAACAGCTGGAGCAGCAGCCTCACCTGGGCTCACCGTGATAGACACCAGGGAAGAGAAAACCTCCTAGTGGGCAGGGGTTTGAACAGTGCATCTTACTGCCCGTGTGCATGGAAAGAGAGTGACCTGGGAAAAGAGCGTATACAGCTTCATGGATTGCACGTGGTGGTCTGGATCTGAAAGGAGTAACACTAGAGGACAGGAGAGTGGGAGGGTTGGAGAAGCGTTATGAACATTGACTTTTCCAAATTAAGAAAGTGGGAGAATAGTCGTGGTCCATGAGGCTGCTCACTAGAGACTCCTTGCTGGAATAGGGGATCTTAATAATCAGGTGAACACTTTCATTGACAAAGGCTGAGCTGCTGAGGGCCACTTCTCAGTGAGTACTCTGGCTTTACAATATGGGACTCCAGTATGTGGTGCTCAGAGAGGGTCAGCCAGGTGGGGGAGGTTGATTGCGTTAGATTCTTTCTATCATATGGAGGGAGGGTGGTGCTTTGTCCTCACTGGAATAGATTCTTAAATTTCGATTTATTTTTATTACCTCTAATATGTCTACTACCATTATTAGCTGAGAAGAATTAAGCACATGGCCTTGGGCAGAAATTAAGACTGTAATTTTCACCCCATTTTTATTATGGTGGTGGTCGTTTAGTCGCTAAGTCGTGTCTGACTCTTGTGATTCCATGGACAGAGGAGCTTGGCAGGCTACAGTCCATGAGATTCTCCAGGCAAGAATACTGGAGTGGGTTGCCATTTCCTTCTCCAGAGGATCTTCCCAACCCAGGAATCAAACCCGGGTCTCCTAACTCGGGTCTCCTGCATTGGAGACGGATCCTTTACCAACTGAGCTAAAATATTTTTTTCACTTCTCTCTTTATTTCACTGTTATGCATAGGATATTTAGCCCAAAAGTTGTACAAATTAATAGCAGATTTTGTTAGAGGAAAAATGGGCATCACCTAGAAAGTCTTACACTGTTACTGGATGTACCAACTCATGAGGCTTTCATTTTATTAAGAGGATGAGTGTGAAGACAGTTGCATATGGTAGTTATGCACATTTTAATATTTGTTTGAGAACTGTAACTATGGGAAGAGGTGTATGTAAAGATGGTGAAGAGTCAGGGGTAACTATAGCTGACATTTATCATTTTGGCGTCTGATCATCCTCTGAAGCTTGAGGAATCTGCCTTTGCATGAGTCTTGGTGGGAGGCAGGGTTCTAGTTTCCATAGTTTTTCACTCTCACGTCTGAAAACTGGGAAATTGGCATGTGCCTAAACTTAGCCAATCGGATGCCCCCATCTGGGACTTTGAGTCTGCAGTGGATGGTGCAGTTTATGTTGCTGGTTGGGGAAGTGCTCAGGGCTCAATGGTAGATGGTAGTGGGCGTGATCTTGGAAGTGGCGATCTTGGAAGTGGTGTGTGGGCCCCAGTAATAGTGGCAGCTCTCCTGGAATCAGATGGCTTCTGTGACATGCTGTTGACTCTTTTTGTTTTTTGGCCTCCATTGTTTCTGCCTGTTTTTCTGAGCCTCTTTCTTCAGTCATTCCTTTAGTAGGTAGTTAACATCCTTCCAGTGCATTTCGAGTCCATGTAAGTTACCATGTTACCATTGTTGTTGTTGTTGAACCAAGGACCTCTTTTCTTTTCTCAGGATGCATTTACAGTTTCACTGTTGTCCTTTTCATTCCAAAGTGTCACAATGATGTGATTTAACAAAGGACTCTTAAAAATGGACTGTTCCGAACTTTGTGAGACTTTTCAACCTACTACTTGTATCCTTCAGCTTTGGAAAATTCTCTTACCTCACTGATAATCTCCATCCTTTCATTTCCTCTTTTTTTCTCTTTCCGGGAAGCCTATTAGTTGAATTGCTCCTATGTACATCTTCTCTTTTCTCTTCCCCCTTTCTGCCTCTTTTGTCTTAATATTCTGTATTCTGAGATATTTTCAAGAATTTAATCTTTCAATTCACTAACTTTAACAAAATTTTAGCACTCATGTTTTTCTTTTTGAAGACATTTTTTTCTCTGATGGTCTCTTTTCTACATGTATATTTTATGGATGCAACATTTTTTCATCTGTCTCTAGAAATATTAATTAGAGGTTTTTCCTACGTTAATTTTCTTCTTTACTTTTCCTCCAAGGTCATATGATTTTTTAAAAATCATAGTCTTTCTCTTTCATATGTTAGGTTTTTCTCAACGGTCTGGTGATCTTGGCTGTGTAAGAATGAGACCGTAGCAGGGAGGCCCAGGAGCCCTGTGTTGATGGGCGAGCTTGTTGACTGTGATGGACTTGGCTTTAGTGAGTGAGAAGGAAGCCACCTGTTCCCTTGCAGGGTTTCTGCATGTCAGAATGAGAAGGTTTACTGTGGCACACCACACCCCACACTGGATGTCCACTTTATTTCCAGAAGGTTCATTCACATTTCTTTGAGACACAATTTCAGCTTTAATTTCAGGCTCTTTTTTTTTTTTTTTCCTCTCAGGCTTGGATGCACATACCTGGATGCCAGATGTTTTGCAAGCAGGGATGTTAGTGGGAAATGTCAGGGATGTTATTCTATATGTAGGTTTTCAACGATGACTCTGTTTCTACTCCTGTTTCTCCCTTCTGCCTTCCATTGTCTTTATCTTCTCTGTGGCCTCTTCTCCTTGGCTCCTAACAAACACTCCTCTACCTGCTTTGCATGTTGCAGAAATATTTTAAAATCTTAAGTCTTGATAGATGTCTCTAGGATTCTTTGTAGAGAGAGCAGGTAAACAAATCTGAGGACTAAATCTGTCACTTTGAGCTAGCAGCCCTTGGTCCTTTGGTTTTTAAGCAGCTCTTTAACAAAATTTTAGCCCTCATATTTTTCTTTTTGAAGACTTTTTTTCTCTGATGGTTTCTTTTCTACATTTATATTTTATGGATGCAGCATTTTTTCATCTGTCTCTAGAAATATTAATTAGAGGTTTTTCCTACTTTAATTTTCTTCTTTATTTTTCCTCCAAGGTCATATGATTCTATATGGCTCAAAGTTTATAGCCAGCCATGTGTACCCATGGCAGTGTATCCTGCTCTAGTGAAAGGCCCTATAGTGTATAGCACACTTTCTCATTTGATCCTCAGTTGCTCTGGGGTCAATGAAGAGTCTAGAGTCAATGGAACTGAAAAAATAGTCTGGAAGGCTTCACTGGGTAGGGAGCATTTGATCAAAATGACAAGACACCTCTACTACTGGTCAGAAAACTAATGGAGAGATCCTGGCTGGGATAAATCTCAGATCAGGGCTTGAAAGTGGAGACAGGTAAGTAGGGTTATAGAACAGCAGGGTCTACTCAGTCGTTGCTGAGTCTGAGTTGGTAGTAGGGAGAGATGAACTAAGTGGGAAGCCAGTTGTGGAATTTAGAGTCTACAAGGTGATGTAAGAATTGATAAATTGTAAAGAACTGATAAATTCTATGAGAAATTTGAGCTGAAGTCCTGTAACGAGGGTAAGTTTGAAGCCAGAAAATAACACTGTCAGCAGTGCCACTAACACACGAAGGACAGTGATAGATTGCACAGCCCGCCTCTCACATTTCCAGGCTAATGGAAGTGACAGCCGCGTGGATGAATGAAAGCCACAGCTTGCCCATTAGTTTCAACTTCCTTCCCCAAAGGCTTCCCACAGGAACTTGCAAAATGTGCATTTCTCCTCTTTGTCCTTTCCTTCCCAGCCTGCTGGAGGAGATCCATTGGACTGAGGAGTTAAATCCCCAGGGGCCCCCAAGTTGGCTGGTTGGAGACCTGTCGTGCACGCTGCCTCTCCTGCTCTAAGTTTTAGATGGGGTCCAGGAGGGGTGCAGGCGTTGGACCCTCCATTTGGACTTCCCTAGGGCGGTGGTGGCTGTGCCGTCCCCCCACTGCTCTCCAACACAGATGTCTGAGTCAGCTAGGCTCCTGGGGCCCACCCTGGACCTGCTCTCCCAGAGCTGTGCGGAGACGCTTTTCCTCACGGTCCCCCACGGCAAACCTTGTGGGCAAATATGGGTTTTGCCCTGCTGAACAGAGGAATTCTATCTGTTCCATAAGGTTTGCACAGTTGCTTCTTATTATTCTTTCCAGTTTTATTAAGACATAGTTAACATATAGCACTGTGTAAGTTTGGGGCTTCCCGGGTAGCTCAGATGGTAAATAATTTGCCTGCAGTGCGGAGACCTGGGTTCAATCCCTGGATCGGGAAGATCCTCTGCAAGAGGGCATGGTAACTCACTCCAGTATTCTCGCCTGGAGAATCCCATGGACAGAGGAGCCTGGCAGGGTATACAGTCCAGGGGGTTGTAAAAACTCACACACTACTGAGCGACACACACACACACTGTGTAAATTTAAGGTAGAACACAGTTGCTTTTCTTTATCTCTTCTAGCTCCTGTTTTGAGGACATTTTCTGGAACAAATGCTTTTTCTTTCCTCTTGCTGATTTCTGGCAGCAACCGATGCCAAAGTCTGTTATATTCATAACAGCCTCACCAGTGGGCAAGTTTACAGCTTTACCTGTGCTCAGCCTCTGACTCTCTTTCACCCTCTCTATTTCTCCTGTCTCTCTTTTTCCACCAAACGTTTGGTCCTAAATTCAACAACCCTTCAGTTTTAGGAGAGCAGCCTCAGACACACTCATCCTGTGCCCAGTGACAAGGCGTGATACTTACTCTCTGGCAAAAAGCACAGAGGTTCCAAAGCCTCTTGGCTCCCTAAACAAAAGCACTCCATTTCTGCTTTCCTCTAACCAGAAGGAGCCACTTCTATCCAGAGGCCCCTCGTCCATCAGGGAAAGCCCCAAAGTAGGTAAACAATCATTCATTTATGAAAATGAAAAATTCATGAGGGACTCCTCTGGGCTGCCAGCAGAGTTCAGGCAGGTTCTGATCTTACTTTAATTTAATTAAGCTGTGTTTATTTAATCAGCCCAGAGATCTGCATCCTCAGGCAGGAATTTGCTGCTGTGTTTTTGTCTGTGGGAGGACGAGGTGGAGGAGGAAGCCTGTGACCTTCCCAGCATTTCTGAAAGGTTTGGAGCCAAAGAGGCGAGCTGGCTGGCGATCTGGGTTCAGACCAGACACCATGGGGATGCTGTATTTAGCAGCTGTGAGTGTGTGTGTGTGTGTGTGCATGTATGTATGTGAGAGAGGGAAGGAGGGAGACAGAGGATATATGTGTGCACCCACATGCATAAACATTCGGAGCCCATGCTGCTCAGAGCTCCAGGAGCTCAGAGCTGGTCTGTGGATGGAGTGGCACTGATGGCCGACCTATGTTTCCAGCACCACAGGAGAGCACTAGACAAACAAGACCGTGCTCTGACCTAAGGGCCGCGTTGCTCCACAAGTCTCTTCTGGGTGCAGGTGAGGTGTGCTGACTCCCAGGCTCCACACCAAGACTTGCTGATCCCACGAGTTTAGGAACCACAGAGTACATCATGAGAAACGCTGGGCTGGAGGAAGCACAAGCTGGAATCAAGGTTGCTGGGAGAAATATCAATAACCTCAGATATGCAGATGACACCACCCTTATGGCAGAAAGTGAAGAGGAACTAAAAAGCCTCTTGATGAAAGTTAAAGAGGAGAGAGAAGAAGTTGGCTTAAAGTTCAACATTCAGAAAACGAAGATCATGGCATCTGGTCCCATCACTTCATGGGAAATAGATGGGGAAACAGTGGAAACAGTGTCAGACTTTTTTTGGGGGGGCTCCAAAATCACTGCAGATGGTGACTGCAGCCACGAAATTAAAAGACGCTTAACTCCTTGGAAGGAAAGTTATGACCAACCTAGACAGCATAGTAAAAAATAGAGGCATTACTTTGCCAACAAATTCCATCTAGTCAAGGCTATGGCTTTTCCAGTGGTCATGTATGGATGTGAGAGTTGGACTGTGAAGAAGGCTGAGCGCCGAAGAATTGATGCTTTTGAACTGTGGTGTTGGGGAAGACTCTTGAGAGTCCCTTGGACTGCAAGGAGATCCAACCAGTCCATTCTAAAGGAGATCAGTCCTGGGTGTTCATTGGAAGGACTGATGCTGAAGCTGAAACTCCAGTACTTTGGCCACCTCATGCGAAGAGTTGACTCGTTGGAAAAGACCCTGATGCTGGGAGGGATTGAGGGCAGGAGGAGAAGGGGACGACCGAGAATGAGACGGCTGGATGGCATCACCGACTTGACGGACATGAGTTTGGGTAAACTCCGGGAGTTGGTGATGGACAGGGAGGCCTGGCGTGCTGCGATTCATGGAGTTGCAAAGAGTCAGACACGACTGAGCGACTGAACTGAACTGAACTGAAAGTGTTCTCAAGTGTCCTTAATCTCAGCAGTAGGTACAGTTTAAGGATGGAGGTGGGGTGGTCAGAGGACAATAGTTGAAGCCCATTCAGCAGGACCCATTATGGTGGGTTTCAGGCACAGTGGGAAGACATTTGGAAACAGAGTATTTTCTAGAGCATCCTAAATCACTCCACTCAGGGACCAGCATCTCTATTGTGTGTGTAAGGGCAGAACTGAGAACAGCTGTGGTGTGGTGGGTCTGAACCAGGATGGCTGGAGCAGATGTCTGGGCGGATGGTGTAAATCCCCTGTCCGAGTCCGCAGGCCTGAGGACCAGGAGCACCTGTGTCTGAAGACAGGAGGAGATAGATAGATGTTGGCATTAGCAGACAGCAGATTTGCCCCACCTCACTGCTTCTGCCTTTTTGTTCTGTTCAGGTCCTCAATGGGTAATAAATCTCTCTCTTGAGATAACATCTATATCATTATTGCCGATTGGTTCTGTCTCTGTGGAGCATCCGACTAACACATTGCCCACTCCCTGCCCCCAGCTCCTCTGGGATCTCAGATGGACAGTGGCAGTGGACAGGGTCACCCAGGCCACATCCATTGGCTAGGGAGATGAGTCCTTCTTCTTCCTGCCTCATATTGCTGGATAATTGACATCGGGAGAGAGGAGTAGCAGGGCAAGAGCGTGCTGGAACCTGTTTTTACTTTTCACAGAAAACACACTGCGCCACACTTATTCAACACTTTCACCTAAATTAGCTCTATGATTCCTCCCCCAAACATCGTGAAATGTATAAATGTGAAGGTATATTGCACCCGACTTTACAGATGAGGCTGGAGAAGGCAATGGCACCCCACTCCAGTACTCTTGCCTGGAAAATCCCATGGACAGAGGAGCCTGGTGGGCTGCAGTCCATGGGGTCGCTAAGAGTCGGACACGACTGAGCGACTTCCCTTCCCTTTCCCTTACAGATGAGGACACTGAAGGTCAGATCACCTTGGGGATCAGCCTGCGACAGAAAATGAACCGAGTCTAACTCAGTATGCTTTTCTCTAGACCTCTGCCCTCCAGTGTGATGGTCACATGTGGCTATTAAGGACTTGAGATGTGGTTAGTCTGAACTGAGATGTGCTGTAAAAGACAAAGATTTAGCATAAAAACATAAAATATTAGTTAATTTTTATATTGATTTTGAATAATTTTGTACACATTGAAACAATACTTTGAGCATGTTAAATGTATTGAATTATTTTCACTGGCTTATTTTTACTGTTCTAGATGTAATGTGGCTACTACATCACTTGAAGTTATACATATGGCTTGTGTCTGCATTGTGTTTTCATTGGATAGCATTGCTCTAGGCTGATGTGTTTTCAGACTCACAGTCTCAAATCACCCTAAGAACCCATGTTTTGATATTTCATCATGAAAAGGAAGAGCATGATGTGGTAACCTGGGGAGGGACCAGATGGTCTCTGATAGCCCACGTGACTTTCTTTGAAGTATGATCTTGTGTCAAAATATCTTTCCAAACTTACTTGGGGCTACAAAGAACTGAGGAAACGTTCAGATTCCTGAGTCAGAAAGCTTCCTCCTCCACATTAAGGTCAGATGAGTAGGTGGAAGAGATGGGGGCACCCCCCCCACCCCCCCGCCAGGACTGTGACGTCTTCTATAACAGAGACAGACAAGCTAAAAGGGCTAGAAAGGAAGGAGAAAAGCAAACACCTGGGCAGAAAGAATCTCAGTCAGCCAGTGAAAGTGAATGAATTATTTCTACTTTCACTTATTCATTCATGGAACAAGTACTGCTTATTGTCTTCAGTGTCATTATTCACCAGTCACTGTTCCAAGTTCTAAGTGATGATCAAGGATAAAAGTTTGTCCTCTTAGAATTTACTTTCTAGGAGCAGTACAGAACAATATACAATAAATATGATGGCTTCAGATTCTGTTAGGCAGAGTATAGGTTGGCCACTATAACAAAGACCCAAATAAGAATGGTTTAAGCAAGAGAGAATTTAATTATTGACCCTAATAAGAATGGTTTAAGCAAGAGAGAATTTAATTATTGACCCTAATAAGAATGGTTTAAGCAAGAGAGAATTTAATTCTTTCTCATGTAACACTCTGGCAGTGAGCAGTCTAGGACAATTAGCAGCTCTGTGGCTGCTAATTGGTACCTTCTGTCTTGCTGATTTGCCATCACTCGATGTGGTCATCCACAAGGTTGGAGATGGCTCACCACTTCCTGTAGGTAACGTTCAGGTAAGTGAGAAGGGGAAGAGATAGTGAGGACACTTCCTTTCCTTTTAAGGATGTGTGACCTGGAGAGTGTACACATCACTAATTCATATCCCACTGGTCAGTACTTAGTCATATGACCACACCCAGAAACAAAGGAGTCTGGGAAGTGTAATTTCTATATACTGAACAACATGTACTCAGCTAAAAATATTTTTTTAAATGAAGGAACAAGTGGACAGATGTTGAGGAAAACTAACAGTCTTAGCACAATGATAAGTTGCACAATGACTATGATCACATGTTAATAGTGGGACTGCATTACTAGAAAGACCAGGCTTTGATAATTCTTAATCAAACAAAATATACTTACCCAGTGATACAAAAGAAAGTTGGCACTGTCAGAACTCATGGCAGAGAGATCAGTATCATTTTCCAGGACATACAATGGTGAGTGTTTCCAGAACAGAAATCCTCTAAGAGAATACCTAAGTGCAGATAAAATATCTGGGGGAATAGAGGTCACATTACATTTTAAGGAAGCCTAATGGATCCTTTCTAGACCCGAAGACCTTTCCTGCAGAAACAAAATGTAGTGATGGGATGGAAGAAAATTAGGGCAGGAGGTGTCTGGCTTCTTATTAGCAAGTGTGTCCAGGAGGGTGTCTCTAGCAAACTAATATTTGAACAGAGACCCAAAGGGCTGAAAAGAGTTCCTCGTCAAAGGTATTTCAGGCATAGGGAACAGTGGATGCAAAGGCCTTGAAATAAGAGTAACCATGATGTATATCAGAAACAAATTATTCCAGAGTAGCTGGAATATCATGAGTAAGGAGAGAAGGAAAAGAAAGGAGAAGCTGGGGAAAAGGGATCCATCAGATATTCTTTGGTGGTTGCATCTTGGCAACTTTCCACTTATTTGCCCCAATCTAAAGCTGAAAAAAGGAAATTGCATCATCTTTCCCCAACCTCATAGTCCTTTCCTTTCCATTCATTCATTTTTCTTATCTATTTACTTGGGATAAAAGTACCTGCCCTGCCTTGCCCTCCTATGGTTCTCACGAGGAAGATGAGAGAGGAGATGTGAGGATGGCTGATGTGAGATGCTGAGGTCTGGGTGAGGGAGGTACTGCGTTCCACACCCAGTAAGGTCTTGATATCATTATCTATATTGTTATAGTAGCAGTCAGTTGTTTTGTCAATTTCTAGGTCTTGGCTATAAATCTCGGTTTGTGTGTGTGTGTTGTTGTTGTTGTTTCTATGTTGGCCACGCTGTGTGGCTTATGGCATCTTAGTTCCCTGACCAGGAATCGAACCCGAACCCTTGGCAGTAAAAATGCAGAGTCCTAACCACTGGACTGCCAGCAAATTCCCTAGATCTCAGTTTTCATTTTGAAATATCTTTCTTTTCCCAACATATTTATTATGGGTTTGCCTTTTTTTCTTGTCAGAGCAAGTGTTTAGATGTTTCTAGGAGATTCCCCTTTGTCAAAGACTGCTGTGGCATAATGTGGAGAGATATGAGTTGTACCCATGGAATTTTCAGACCCGTTGGTTGGGTGAGAACTCTGCCCTCTATATCCCTTTAGAATGTAAATGTGGATATAACTTTAAATAAAAATCAGTATTTTCGGAATATCTTTTCATGTCAACCTGCACATACCCTGTTTGACAAATTGGGACTCATTATTAAACTCTATGCTTTCGTTTTTCTGTGCCATTGTTTTTTCCCAGAGAGCTTTTAGAACTTGGCTTAGCACAGGGCTTTGGAATTATTTTTGCAAGTTCCTGAGAGATGAGGAGTTGAGAGACAAGTTCTATAACTACAATTCCATCTGGGTTTCAGTCATCTACCTGTTTATTTGTGCCCATGGCCCTTGGGTGCCTGGGCCAGCTAAGACGGCCCTCCTGTCCACCGGTACTGGGCTTCTCAGGCGGCCCCTAGCTTAGATTCTCCAGGCAGAGGCAAAGATCATAGCAGGAAGCTCAGGCAGTTGACGCCTTCATGAATGCCTGGATAAACATAAAGAAATTGTCGTGGACTACCTCTCTTTGGAGAACTAATACCTACTCACTAAAAAGAAAAAAAAAATCACTCAGAAATAACTAATGGAAATATTTTGGTGTGATTTTGGGGTCTTCCCCCCCCCCGTCTCTTTTTCTGACTGCTTTTCCATAAGCTCTCTGCCTGGTTTCCTTTTGTTCCTGAGCTGAGGGGAAGGCCAGAGCCACTTTTCCTGGAAGAATGGAATCAGGCAACCGACAAAACCTGTGGAGACACCGTGGCACACCACGGAGGAGCCGGAGGCTCGTTAGCGTCTATTTACCACTTTGCAGAATGCTCCAGAGGAAGAACCTGAGACCATCATCTCCTGATCGGGAGTCCCCAGGGCCTCCCGGCTCAGGATGTGCATGATGAACGCAGCGGCCTGGCCAGGGGAGGGGATTCCCGGGGCGACCTCATCTTTCTTCAAGGCTCCTTGGAGAGCATTCAGGGGTGTGTGTGGTGGGGAGGGGGGCAGCCCGGGGGGAGAGGTGCGG